>WBMZ01011904.1:36312-74154 GCA_013400975.1 Atrichornis clamosus
CCTTAGGTAAGAAGGGGGGGGGGGGGGAAATTGCTTTCCGTCTCTCTCCCTTGAGAAACAGAGCTGGAAAAAAAACTGGCCAAAACAAAAAAAATACGCTCTCTTCCCTGCTGCCTGTGGCAGAGCTGAGAGCTTAGGAGTGAGTGAGAGAAGAAAAAAAAAAACCAAACAACTCAAGCTCGCTTGAGTCTCAGCACAGGAGTATTTGTGTTTCTCCTTAAAAATTCTTGGAATTGAGTCAGAGGCACAGAATTCATGTTTAGTATACAGCGGCGATATGAGATAACAAAATGGTATCATATGCTCAACCCAAGACACCAGGTTATTCAAATTTTGATCCAGTTGGTTCTGAAAAAAACTAAAGATGGAGACTTCACAACATCTCTGCACAGCCTATTTCACTGCTTCACTGTCCAACTGCAGATATAGTATCTCTTGTTTCAGTTTATGTGTATTGTACCTTGTCCTACCACCACAGAGCACTGTGAACAGCTCCACTGTCTTGACTTCCTCATCATCTAGGAGATTGAGCCATTTCTGCTCCAGTCTGAATCATCCCAGCTTCCTCAGCCTCTTTTCATAGGGAAGGTTCTCCAGCTCCTGACCACTCTTGACACTCTGCTGAGCGTGGTCCAATTAACCAATGCCTTTGATTGACTGAGGGGTCCAAAACTTTACCCTGGACTTCAGATACCGTCTCACAAGTGCTGAAGGGAAAGGTGTAATCACCTGCCTCTGGCTTCTTAGTCATCCTCCTGTTAGTACAACGCAGGAGGCTCTTGGTCTTCTGTGCTACACAGACACACCGCTGGCTGATGCCTGGTTTTCTGTCTGGCAGCACCACCCGGTCTTTCTCAGTAGAGTTTCTTCCCTGCTAGTGAAGTCTCAGCCTCTATTACTCCGTGGGAGCTCTTCACAAGTGCAGGGCTTGTCATTTTTCACTGTGGGATTTCATGAGCAAAGATAACCAAATTTTTCCTTATTCTTAGATTATTTTATTGCTCTTTTAGTGTATGGTCTTTTGTGGATCTCTGTAAGAGAGTTGTACAGGATTCAGACAGGAAAATGATGCCAGTGTCACTGAGCTGTGAATGCAACACTACATTTAAGTAAAGGAGACCTGATGAGAGGAAGTCCTTATATGCATGGTAATATGGGTTTTCTAAAATAATCACAGAACTACTAGACCTAAAATAGTAACAGTACTCTGTACAATATATGCTTGTTCTCCACTTCAGCTTTATGCTGAATCATTATAGAGATTTGCTAACATAAGAGGGACATAGTGAAGTCGAGAAAATGATTCCTAGTTAATTATTAAAGAAATGAAAGCAGAAAAAAGAAATTCATTTTAAATATTTTATGGGATCAGGCAACATCACGACCTTGTGGTTACACTTTCTAAAATTTTTTGTTAAAAAAAAGGAAACTTACTATTCAGATCATAGAGATTGTCACTATTTTTAAAACCGTTTTGATTGAGTAGAAGCATTTTTGATACTTAAATCAGACTTTTATATTTTCTGTATTTTGTGGTGATACGGATAGCAAACTGGAGTCCTTCATTTCCCTTACCATTTTGTTTTGTTTTGGTTTTTTAGGATTACTTTTCTTTTGTTTAGTTTACTCAGTTCGATGTTTTTTGATACAGTATTCAATATGCTCTTCACTTAATCTCCTGTTAACAGAGTTGTCCTGCATATATATGTAATTAAATTGTATATGTATATATTTATCTTTGTATATAATTAAATATGTATTTAAGCCAAAAGAAAATGAAAAAAAAATGTAAAAAACCCCCTGTAAAACTACATGTGGTATTATCTATAAATGCTATTTTTACAATTTTATATTTAAAGCTTTATTATTCAATTTAGTATCTCTGGATACCAGTAACAGCATCCCATAGAACTAGTTTTGGTTACTTTACTCACATCTGTGTTTCAGTGGTGGTATCCTCTATAATAATAATAGGGCAATCTCTGACTCAGTGAACTCAGGTTTCACTGGTACTTTATAATACTTTATAATACCAGTTAACTAATCTAATGATTTTTCTTACCTAAGAAACCACCTATTAAACCATGTTATTATATTACAATACCTGTGTATTTTACTGAAGTTTTACTGAAAGATTTTATTTCTAGAACAGAGTTCAACTCTATTAAAAAAACAAAAATCTGAAATTAATCACAGTACATATAAAAGGTGACAAAAATGACCTTATTTTCTGTAGGATAACCACACTGTTCTTACCACTTATCTTTGTCAGAACTGCTCTAACTGCATCTGAACTGGCCACAGGGAAAGTACTACATATAAGTATAGATAGGTAGATAGCTGGCACTCTTTGAACTTAGTGTGTTAATTGTAATAATATACTGTTCCTGAATTACAAATGAAGCATCCCCTTGTGCTTCTGTAATACTATATTGTTATTTATACCATGAAAGGTATAAGTAGCAATATTGTATTAGTTGGTTGCCTGGCATTGCTGTTTGAAAAGATGGCAATGTTTCTAAGTTCATATGATTTTTTAAATTCCACTTACTGTTTTAAAATTAGTTTTAATCATCTTAAACAATGTTGTCAGATATGGATCTGGTTCAAATTCACTGAAGCAAATAGGAAGGTTCCAGAGATTTCAAAATCCTTTGGACCAGATCGCATCTGAAAATCAATCAAAATCTGATTTCCAAAAGATAAAGATTTCTAGAGCAATCTGAGGACATTACTGAAACATCCTAACAACAATCCAAACTTCAGTTAATTTTCTATATCCACTGTTGACTTCCTGTACTTTAGGTAGATAACAGGACTAATACAGTTAGCTTGTACTTCTATCTGTGGTATTTTTGACAGCTCACATAGGTTACTGAAAATGCCACCTCAAACACAGTGAGATGCCATATGTTGGCTTTTCATTTACAGGAATTACTTAAAAAATGTTAATACATAATTATATATATAATTTTATATAATATATAAAATGGGTATTTAACTCTGATATTTAATGCAGATGCACTATTACCTTATGCTGACCCAGCTTTTCATCTGCCCTTTTTCAGACACAGTAATAGGGATTTTAAGTAATATAAGCAACAACAAAAAACCATGGAAAATGACAGAATCACACAGAATTACAGAATATTCTGAGTAGGAAGGGGCCCACAAGGACCACTGAGTCCAGCTCTTAAGTGAATGGCCCATAGGGGATCAAACCCAGGACCCCGGCATTATTAGCATCATGCCTTAAGCAAAGCACATATATACATATGCACCTACAAACACATGTGTGTACATACATTCACACATCTGAAAATAATCCATGGGCTTTTATTTTTATCAGAGCAATTTTTACATAAAATGGAGAATGTAGTATCACTCGTTAAATAATAGATTTTGAATGAAAGGAAACACAATGGTCTTGCTATAACATGAACATCAGCTCTGATAATGAATAATTAAAATACACCTGCAAAGACATGCAGAACTTGTGTTATAATTATCTTTTATTTTATGCTAGTGCTGCTTGTTCTTAGTCATTTATATTGTTTTTTAATTTTTCCCATAAACAAAGTACAATATTTGCATACTGACACCTAAGTGAAATAATTTATAAATAAAAAATTCATAAAATAAAATAAAGCTAATAATAATATACATAACATAACATAACACAACCTAAAGTAAATATAACATTATGTAATAAAACACAATATATAATAAATATATTCTCAAGACTTTGTGGGAACATGTTTTTCAGGTCTGTTCAAGGAAAGATTTGGTTTGAACTATGGCAGCTCTCCATGAAACAAAGGAGTTAAATGTTGATTTCTACTGCCAAGGACAAGAAAACATTTAGATCAGTGTTTAAGGAGTAAAAAGTTGGAAATGAGCAGTGACATGCACTGCTTTTACCTGTTAAAAAAATATATATTATCACTAACAAATGTCATAATTTCTTCTTGACTATAGATTTTGGTCTAGCTCCTCAAATATGGTTTTTAGGATCATAGTACTGAATTTACAGATGGACAGTTCATACACTGATATGAATTTGATCTCAGTCTCTTGTATTCACATAGCTATTGTATTAAAGCATCTGGAAGTTAAAGCAGTATTAGACCAGCTGCAAGGAAACAGAAAAGGTAGTATTAGTAGGGGTACAGTGTAATGATAATAGCTGATTCAACATCAAACCTTCTTGTTAACACATCATATTTTATTAAAAAACTGAATTGGCAAAGGCTAGTTGATGTTGAATTAGTGCTCTGTGTAACCTAGCACTGGGATCTAGTGTCAAATTCTTAGTTTTCAAGCCACTGTCTAGTGCATTACACTGAACAATTTTATTTTTGGACAAGAAAGTTGATCTGATATTCTGTTCCACATTCAACCTCTGCATTAGCACTTTTTCATCTGCTACAGAATGACTTCTGTATATGTAAAACCATCACAAAAAATCAAATACCACTTTTAGTCATTGCCACTTAACATTATTTCAACCGCATACTTCACATAACTGTGTTTCAACAGTGCATTTCACATATTTCAACTTACACTTCAATTAAACATTTCCAAGGCTTCTAAATTTTTTGACATTTTAAATATCACAAATCTGAACCTCCTAACTCTTTCACCAAATGTGGAAGTTAATGAATTGGTGCAACATTTGTTCACTATAATTATGTGTAGGAAATTTTTATTGAAACATTAATAATGGGCAATGGTTGCTGACCTATGCTTTAAACTGGATTTTTCATTCAGTATAAATTTTCAAAATTTAACTGATTATTCATGACTATTTCTCTACCCAAGAAGATTTGTATTTTTAATACTTATATCTCTGATAAAAATCTGTACTTGCTAATATCATTTTGTTGCTTTGACTAATCTCTTTCTGACTTCTGTAGGCACACTTTTCACAAGCTATAAATAAAGAATGGGAAAAAACCTACACAGAAAACTTATAAATTTAGGAAACATGCTATTCTGTTTGTGACAAATTGAATTTGACTACAGAAAACTCAATCCTGTTGAAATAAATAAGAGTTTTTATTTTTATCCTAATAAGGATAAAATAATACATCCAGAAATACAGACCCGTAATTATTTTTTCTCTGAGTTGCTCTTGCAGCCTTACATTATTGACTTTTTATTTCATGTAACTAACTTGCTATAAGAAAAGCAAAAGAAACAAACACCCCTCCTGTCCTCTTCCTAGTCTAAATTCCCCCTGCTTTTGTCACACATACTCAGTCCCACCTTGGTGAGGTGGGAACAGATGGTGCAGGAGGCTGAGGCCATAGTATAGAGATTTCCTTCTGCTACTCCTTGCCTCTTACTTGTTTTCCTCTGCTGCTGCTTACTTCCTTCTGCTGCTCTGCTTCAATACAGATCATCCATGGACTGCAGTCCCTCAGGGAAAGCCCTGCTCAGGTGTCATGCTGGAATGGCCCAAGGTGGCTCATTTCCTCCTCCCTTACAGAACACTGGTGCCCTTGCTACTGAACCCCTTCCTCTTATGTTCAATACAACATTGCAGGATGTTTTCCACTGCTTAATAACCGGTGTAACACAATCACACCATTCTTTTGGGAGGAAAGGAAAAAGAAACCACAAACTAGTTCTTTATTTTACTATGGAATGCTGATGCTTTGAAAACATAATTAATCAAACTTCTCATGCAAAACCTATTTGTTAAGTTGATTTAAAAACTGTTTACATCTTCTGTTTTTCTACATAAAATGTTGTAGACAGTTTCTTAACGTATCTTTTCCCTTCACACTCTAGGCTACTGAAATCCCAGGAAAATCACTCTAGGCTACTGAAATCCTAGAAAAATATTTTTATATCTATCACCCTCAAACAACATGAGAAAAAAATGCATAGAATGTTTATACGTGTAAACATACACCTCTTCTTACAAACATCTGCTTAAGAGAAGACAAAATTATTTCTATATACTTTTAGATTTATAAATACTTGTAAGGGAATCATGCAGAAGCAGGCATGCATTTGCTTAAGGCTGTGGAACTCTTAAAACTACACAAGGAATGTGGTTAGACTAATTGAGACCACTGACAGGCATGGAGCAGTGGATTAAGATCCAGCGGCTAAAACTTCTGCTGCCCTTAGCACTCCCCCATGCCCTCCTGACCAGTGTTGCCTACCCAGAGGCAAGGATGTCTGATTTGCTTGTGAATAAGTAGAACCACCACAGCATTCATCCTCTATCTTATATTAAAATGACTCCAGTTTTGTTTAAATTCTGTATGACAGACCAGAAACAGAAGTGATGCTGGAGCTCATTTGTGAGTGTAACTGATATACCCTACCTTGGGACAACTCTGTAAGTGGAACAGGAAAGATGTGTGGGGGCGGTAGGAGCTGCAGCTGATCTGTTAATTTTTGTCTGTTAAGAGCCCTGAGAGGAGGAATGTCTTCTTTGATAACTCTAGTTCTCTCCATTTTTCTTCCATGTTCTTAATTTCTCTATTTATCACACAATTATTGCATTTATTTTACCTGGATCTTTGTGATTGGTATATTTTGTTGTTGTTGTTTGTGATGTATTTAGCACTTTCTGGTTGCTCAAAACAGAAAATAATTGAAATGTAAAGCAATTAGAAATTAATAAGGTTTCTGTGGTGGCAGACCTGAATCTAATTCATGATGTTAACAATGAAAAATTATCAAGATAAGACTGAAATATAATTCAATATATTGTTCTGAACAAATGGGATTTAAGTAGTAAAAAAAGTTAACAAATACACACCTTAATTTCATATATTGGCTAGTACAAGTTATGATCACAGTCTCCCTCATATGCACTTTGTACTTACAAGAACATTATGCAATTTTAGCAGTTCACCATACACAGGACACTGAACTTAGATTCCTGGGCTGCATATAATATTAGTACTACTTTCAACACAGAGCTTTATTTTGTTGAAACATGAACAGACAGAATAGAATCACTGGGGTTCTCAAAAGAATGTACAGACTGCATTTCTAAAATGCCATGTAATTCCTACTCAGAGCCACTCATGAACAGTAAGGGCAATTTAATTATCTAAATAGTAATTAGGAAATTAAATGGAGTTGAAAGCTTACAATCCTTTGAGATCTGAGGCTGGCAAATATGGAAAAAAAGTCAAAGGCTTATGCCTGATCATATCTTAAGGGGTATGTGGTAACATAAAATTTTAGAAGAAAGGATTTTTTTTTTTCTCTCTCTAGATAACTAAGGGTGAGTATTTTACTTCTACTGGGATGAAAAAATCCTATGTGTTTCATATAAGTATAGGTAAGCTTTGAGACTGAAACTGGTAAAAGGGACTTCAGATTTTATAATCATAAATAAACATCAAAATGTTATTCAAAAGTACCTTTAACTCCAGCTCCATAAATAAAACAGTTATTAATCCCATGTACGGCACATTGAACCATCTAAACTTGAATAATTTTTATTTGCATAACAGGAAATAGGGAAGAATCCTATTTAGGAAGAATCTTAAATAAGACATAAGACTGTAAGGCAGCCAGAGATTCACAGTAAATGTAACTATGACAGTGTTCTGAAGATAATGGCACATAGGAAGCCTTTAATTAATATGGAATGCATTGTCTGCAATATATGGAAATTGAAATATGATTTTGAAATTTCATCAACCACAAATAATTTTAGTAAAGTCTATTGTTTGTGGCAATTATAGAACACTTCAACAACTATTAATGAAGATTGTTAAACTACTTATTAAATAGTGCTTATTCACCAACCAGTAATTTAAATACAATTGTTATTTTATAATTCAAACATGTATCAATAATTTAAAACTATTCTCATAAGGTTGCTACGGCGGTGTTATAATTAAATCTAATATTTTAATATGTGCTGCAACAAAATTGCACCATGGAAAAAAAGGCATCTATGTTCTGTGTGATGCCTTTTGAGAAAGGTCATCTATTCTCATTGCCAAAATTTTGTGTGCTGAAACAAAGGTGATCACCGTATGTAGCTTAAACCTAATGTACCTTAATTAATGAAAGAAAAATGAGCCTCTTGATGCATCCTCTACACCAAGGACTATTTAAAGGTCTCAGTCATCTTCAGGACAAGCCAGCGTTCTTAAATGCTGAGTGGAAGTCACTGAAGCTAATACCAGGAAATGTTTTTTGCACTGTGCGTTTCAGAGTCTTCACTGGATTTCTGACAGCTAATTTTGAATGGATAAACATAAATGTTTAGGATTTATGATTATTAATTGGTGCAGAATGAAGAAGCAGTAGCTGAAGTTACATGAGCTTTTTGGTGTTGCAGTCTAGTGACCAAACACACACCTGAGCACAGGAGAGAAAAGTTTAATTTATTCTTCCCTTCCATATCTCTTGAATCCCGAACAGGCAAATTACAGAGTATGTTAAAGACTAGTAGACCCATTTCTTAATATCACTGTACAAACTAGATTTGACAGTGGGGAATAGAACCCTGTCAAACAGTCCCTGTACTGGGTGCACCTGGCAAAGCTGTGGTGATGGGACAGAAGGTTTCTGTAAGAAGAGGTCAGGGGCTGCACCATGCTGATTCCTGTCTATTCCAGCCAGCTCTGCAATGGACTTCCACAGGACACAGCTGAGTCCTGCTGGGAAATCATATTTAAGAAAGAGCAAAATTCCACACAGGCAGTTAGCAGTGACAAAAACAAAAAAACAAAAACAAAAACAAAAAAAAAGAAAAAAGAAAAAAAAGAAAAAAAGAAAGAAAAAAGAAAAAGAAGAGAGAGTCCCAAAGAGTGAGAAACAATCCTGTAGGTACAAACATCAGAGTATGAGGAAGGGGAGGAGGTGCTGCAACATGTCGAGACAAGCATTCCAGAGCAGACAATGCAACCCCTGGAGAGAAGGACATGGACCACCCATACTGGAACAGGCCAGGAGTGTGAGGAGAAAGCAGTGGCAGAAAGAGGAGGTAGGTTATCTCCTTGTCTTGATCTAGATTCTCCTAGGCTCTCTTTAGCAAGAAATAATAGAATATATACATATAATATATGGGCATAATATATATAATATCTCCACTTCATCTGAGCTACTTAATTGGTCAATGAAGTAAATAGAAAGAACCTGATTAATTTCATGAGACCAATTCTACAACTCAGCAGTTGTCTTCTGAAAGTCAATCAGCTTTGATTGAAACACGAGATTTGCCTGCTCTTACTTTAGAAAAAAAACCCCCAACCAGTTCTGAGTTTAAGGTCCATGCTCTAAAAACACAATTCCACTAAAAATTATAGATTTTTGATCATCAGAAATGCAACTGTGGAAGCAAGACTAATAAAGCACTTTGCATTAGAATAAACAACAGTTTTATATGTGGAAATAGAATATATTATTCCTTTTTTTAAATTCCTCTCCATAAAGAAAGGACTTAAAGTTTTCACAGCTTCCTCATGTCCCAGTTTTACAGGTCTGCCATTCTGCTTATTAATTCCAATAGAGGAATTAGGTGTGTACAAAGTAGGTGTAACTCGTGAGAGTTTTTACATTATTAATGGAGAGACTCAAGCACCCTAATGTCTTAAATTGGAAATATTGATTAGACAAAGCATTGAAATTTGATCCAGTACAGTTTTGAAAGATTATACCATCAGATCAGAAACTCCAATAAATTTTATATAGTATAAATTAAAATACCATAAATTATGCACAAAACTATGTAAAAATCCATATTTTGAGAGAGTTTTTAAGTAGTTCTTAATCATAGAATTATTTAGCTGGGTTTATGCAAGGGTTTACATTTGGAGAAGAAACGCACAAAGAAGGTGCTGTTTCCTTCAGTATCTAAATGATGAAATAGAGAATAGGATTGTTAAGGCTGCAGATGACAGCAGCCTAGGGGGGAGAACATAAATAGCTGATGTCATCACAAAGACTCTCTTGATGATTTTTGAGCCATCTTGGGTATCTGGAGAGGTCCCGCTTGACAAGAAGCTGGCAAATATTGTCCTGATTTTCAAGACCAGCAAGAAGGAGGACCCCAGAAACTGTAGGACTGTCAATTTCATTTCAGTTCCTGGTAAAGTTATGGAGGAGGTTTTTCTGGGAGGTGTTGAAAAACACCTGAAAGACAACTCAGTCATTGGTCACAGCCTGCATGGCTTCTTGAGCCTTACTAAAATCCAGAAAAATTACATCCACTGCCTTCCTTTCATCTGCTAGGCAGGTAGTCTTACCATAGGAGGATATCAGGTTAATTAAAAAGGCCTTACCCTTTGTGAACCTGTGTTGACCAGGCCTGATGGTTCCATTGTCCTTTAAATGTCTTTCAATAGTACTCAGTATAATCTCCTCCATAATTTCTCCAGAACTGAGGTTAGACAAATAGATCTGTAGTTCCCTGTGCCCTTTTAGTAGATTGAAATAACATTGACTAGTTTCCAGTCAGCAAGAACCTGCACAGGCTCTCAAGACCTTTGGTCGGTGATCAGTATGGGTCCCGCTCTAACATCCTCTAGCTCCTTCAGTACTCTGGGGTGAATCCCATCAAGCCCCATGGACTTGTGGTCAATCACTTCATACAGCTGGTTCCTTACAATTTCAGTGTCCACAAAAGAAAATACACTGTTCCCATACTTGTGGTCCACACACACAGGTGACAGAGCAGCCCAAGGTCTAACAGTGTTACTCAAGAGTGAGGCAAAAACTGCATTGAATGCCTCCACTTCTTGGTCCCTATTAAACAGATGACCATCTTCAACATCTTCAGATCTCCTCTTGCTATCAGCAACTACTTAGAAAGGCCCTTCTTGTTATCTGAAACAACACTGGCCAGTTTCAACTCTAATTGAGCTTTGGCTTTTTATGTCTTCTCCCTGCATATAAGAATCATGGGTCTGTAATCTTCCTGCAAAGCCCGATGTCTCCTCTAGAGACCATATAATTTATTTTCCCTCCTGAGTTCCACAAGGAGTTCCTTGTTCAGCTGAGCTGATCTTCTGTTGTGCTTGCTTGACTTATGACACAGTGAAATTGCCTTCTCCTTAGTTTCTGAAAATAGAGCTAAATGCTCTCAACCAAAGCTATCCCATACACATAGTGCAACACCTTGTTGAGAAGCTGTTGGAAATGAGTCAACAAAAGGCTACTGTTATTGTTGTCCTAAAGACCAGTAAAATAATTTTTCTGTTCTATCAGTCATTGGTAAGACATCAATAGATACATTATGCAAAGTTCAAGACAGATGCATTATTTCAAGATCAATAAAAAAAATCCCATGAGTGTTATCTAAAAGACTTGGAGGTAAGGAGATCAGAGAGGTGATATGGTGCGGTATTTCTTAGGTTACTTCTTCCTGAGAGTAAGTTATAGCCATTATAATCCAAGAATCTGGAAGAAGTAGGAAATAAAATGTTTATTTTAGCTTTTTTTTTATCCCCTTAGTTTTCAGTGGACATATCTGTGAAAAATATTAAATCTTCTTTGGTTTGGTCACAGAGGATGATGTATGTGCTATTCTGTTAGCAGAATAAAACATCACAAAATAATAGGTTACACAGCTAAACCATTAAATTGTAAATTCCTGAGAGAGAAGGAGAGAATGTTGTGCCAAATTTTGTCTCAATGTATTATAGTAATCTAAAAGTCCAAGTTACAAAATGATTAACTGATTCACCCTCCAGACACAGCAGATGGAAACATTCTGATCCTGCTTTGTTGCCTTGAAGACAGCTGATGACTTTGTTTTCTCTACTAATTTCTTTTTTTATGTTACACACTGTCATGGTCAACTTTTGAAGTTTCATTTGTTCTATTCCAAAAACTTTTTTGCTTGCTGAAGAGACTCTTTTTCCTTAGAAGTGTGCTAATTGAGGTTGACAGACACAGCTGTGGTTCCTCCTACAGTTACAAACACCATATCTTAACTATATTTATACTTACTCAGAAGTATAGAAATATTTATCATTATGTCTGATACGTTAGAGTTCTTTTTTAAAAGTCATAGAACATTTAAGCTCAGATTCAGAATTAACACCTCACTTACCTCATTGCCTTCTGTCTAGTGCTTTTTACTGATCAAGTGTGTGTGAAGACTCAAACTTGAAATGTAAGTTTACTGAATCTGGGTTTCAGGTTTTGTAATGTTTTTTTTAATTTCATTTTTTGTATCAGGAAAAAAAACCAAAACAAATCAACAAAATGAATCAAACCCAAATTCCCAAACCCAGTTTCTTTGCCTCAATTAATATCAACAAGCTATATGAACTAATGCATTTTTCCCAAATGAAAGTTTTTATAATCTAGCTTTTATCTAACTTCTAGTCAAAATCTCTTCACTATCCTACAGGCAGGAGCCCAGATTAGCTTAGTCCTGTCATAATCTCATTGTCCTCAGAAAAGCCAGGAGAAACTGTGCCTTCCTTCTTGTTATCCATTTTAGAATATTGCTAGCATCTGCTTCTTTCGAAAAGTATATGGATTTTGATAGCATTTAGTTCTATTTTCAGGTTATAAATGTGCTGGCATGTCCATCATCATTCAGTGAGCAGAGATTATTGGCAACAATAAATGGATGAGAGACAGTACCAAATAATTGTGATACAAAAGACTGAAGAGGAGTTATGGCACCTAAAGCTTCAAATTAAATGGCTTAAAATGAGGTATTAACATGAAATGCTGCCTCTGCTAATTTCTCAGAACAAGCTGCAGTTGCAGCTGTTTCTAACTGACAGGTGGAAACAATATCACTTCTTTGTGGGAAAACTGCCTGTTGTGCAGGCATAATGGTGTTTATCAGGAAAGAGGGTCCTGGGTCTCCCAGGTCCAAAACTAAGTCCTAAAGTATTTGAATTGTTAGTCTGAATGTCAGAAATCTGTTTGGTAAAGACAGGAACAAATGGGTGTGGAGTGGAGGTGGCAGTTTCAGGGAAGTGGAATCTACTCAGCACAATTCAGAACACTTTTTTTTTTTCCAGTATGAAAAAGATATAATTCCAGGGTTGTCTGAGGATAAACCACAGAAATGTTTTTCTCTAAGGATCAGGGAAAGAGAGAATTAAGGTTTTCAGTGAAAGTCAAAATAATTTTCTTATTTACAAACAGGCGGTTGATGTTACACTCAAAATCCTGTTATGTACAAAAGGGAATATATTTGGTATATAAAGAATTTGCTCTTTAATTAAACTCTTAACATTTCATTGAAATACAGCAGTTTTACAGTTACAACATTAGTAACACTTATAGCCCAAATTAATACAGAAAAGACACTAAGTAAAAATGTTTTACATTACATTACTACTAACAGCCCATTTTCTCTGGTGTTGTGCTCACCTTCCCAATGTTTCTCTCCATCTTCATCAAAGAGATTTGAAATGGAAGAGTTTATGACACGTCAAAACCATTCCAAAGTCTTTGGTAAAAAATGACATTACATCTTGGAATTTATCTATTTTTAATTTACTTTTTTCTTAGCAGTACGTCTTCTGTGTTCCTTCTTGTCATTGGTTTTCCAGTTACTCAGGCTTTTTATTTTTGATCTTAACAGTGGGTTTATGTGGTGCTCAAGGTTGAACTTTCTGGTAATGACCAGTGATGGATGGCAGTGATTTGTGTTTATAGTTTGAGATCTTTGTCTGGTATCCGCACTTTTGCACAGTACATTTTGTTATAAGATCACACCTACACTCTTCTACAGCACATTTTATTCTGAGATCACAGACTGTTCAATCCAGACAGAACAATTACTTGTTTTTCCTACAAGCTAAAACTAAACTAAAATATATTTTGCAGCTAGCTGACAGTTAAAAGTAATTAAAATCAGTTCAGGACAAGACAAGCCTAAAGAAGTCCTGAAACCTGTGCTGTCAGGTCAATATAAAGCCTATGAGCGTGATGGGGCTGCACTGGCAATTGTAATAACATACGCTGGAAGAAAGCTTGGTATACTCTAAAATATGGAGCAAAATTATGTTTTCCAGTCTTCAAGCATGAGATGTGTGGAATTTGCCTGTGGTTCATGAGTAGTACAAATAAGTGTCCAATGCAAAATATTTTGATCATAGATTTAGGCTGGTACGATCAAAATAATTAACGAAATTAAGTTTAGAATGTCACCTGAATCCAAGCTCCTGCTCAAAACAGGGTCAAACATGAGGTCAGACAAGGCTGCTGAGGGCTTTATCCAGTTTGGAATACAATATACAGAATGGGATGTATAAAATCTTACAGACATCAGGGTAGAAGGTATCTTAAATGTTTAAGATGGATTATCCTTTGAAAGTGTCTGTCTTTCAAGATTATAGGAGAACCTTAAATGTTAACTGAGACTACATGCCTGACCTTTTCACAGCTTAAGATGAGTATCAACTTTTGCAGATCCTTTTTTTTTGTCTTCTGAAAAACAATCTGTTTAATCAATGTTTCCCCAAACAAATGTTTCTCATTCTCACCTATACCACTAAAGTAGAGATCTTCTAGGCATGCTCCCACATGCTCCATATGCATCAAGCTCATAATTCAATTGTTGCACAATGGTTTATTCATTCACTTCTAATTTTTGATCAGAATACAATCACCCCCTACATCCCTGGCCATCACCATTTAATCCCAAACTTTGTCTTTATTTTTCCTGTATCTAGGTTCTTTCTTGCATTACAGCTAACACCCAATTTAAAAGATACTGCTCATGTGTAACATGGAAAAAATCCAAAAGTATGTCGAATTCCTCCCAAGTGAACCTTTCCAGAAAATCTTGAAGAAATGACACCAAGCCTCTCTGGCATACATCAGATTTTCTTCCATTGAGAAGATTACATGTCTGAGGTTCTTAAATGCAAAGAGCTTGCAGGACAGAAGTTTTGTAATTTTTTTTGCAGTCTTGCATAATAAGTTTGTTCATTTACCACTTAACTCCAAAAAAAGGAAAGAACTTTTATTTTTACAATGGAAGTTGAAATAGTAAGTGTTTTAGCACACAGTAGTTTACTTGTGCACACTAAATCTCAACTGTGAGGAGTACAAAACCAAGATTTTTTCAAACACTTTTCTAGAGGAGTAGACAACTCATCTTGATAGACTAAAAAGTACTCAGCACTATCCACAGCATAGTTATTGAAAAACATTATAGAAAATTGAAGACTGAGTTTAAATGCTGTTCCAGAAGAGACAAAACAGCATTTAATGATTTCTCATGCTCCTAGTGAAATATAACTTGACTATTGATTATTGTGGGGCAAGCAGATTTCTTCACAGAACATTTCATGGTTCAATAGCCTATCAGACAAAGAGGACATAGATTTAAACAATAATGCTTTGCTTGTTTCTGCAGTTTTCATTTTCTGATTAATCAAGGTGATTCTTTAATCTTTATTTTTCTTGAATATGTTGTTGAGACCATGAAGAACACCCATAGTAACTACACACAGATTATTCCTCAGATGAATCTCATGGCCTACATAACATAGATATGCATAATGGGTTGACCCTCAGCAGCAGCTAAAAGCCCAGCCTCCCACTCATTCACTCACTCCACACTATGAATGGGAAGAAACATTGAAAGAATGAGAAAAGACTCATGCATCAAGGTAATGCCAATATAAATAGAAAAATAAAAGCTGCAAGCACAAGCAAAATAAGGAATTAATTTACTACTTCCCATCAGCAGAGAGATGCTTACCCATTTCAAAGAAAGCAGGCCTTCAGTACATGTTACTTGGGAAGACAAACACCATTGCAAACACACAAACACCCCTCACTTCCCTTATTCCGCTGACTTTTACTGCTTAGCACAATGTGGTATGGCATTGACTATCTCTCTGGTCAGCTCAGGTCAGCTGTGCTGGCTGTGTCCCCTCCCAGTCTCTTGCTGACACCCAGTCAACCCACTTTGTGAGGGTGGAGTGAGTGGGGAGAGAAACAGGAAATCTTGGTGGTGTGCAAGCACTGTTCAACAGTGGCAAAATTATGGTGTGTTATCAGACTTGAATTGGGGATATTAATTGAATTTATTACTAATAAAATCAGAGCAGGATAATAAGAAGTAAAATAAACCTTAAAAACACCTTCCCCCCACCTGTCCCTCCTTCTTGAGCTCTACCTCCTCCAGCAGTGGTGCAGGGAGACAGAGAACGGGGGTTACAGTCAGTTCATCACACATGGTTTCTCCCGCTGCTCAGGGAGAGGAGTCCTTCCCCTGCTCCAGCGTTGGAGTGTCTCCCATGGGAAACAGTTCACCATCTTCTCCTACATGAGTCCATTCCATGGGCAACTGCTCAACTCCACAAACTGCTGCAACATGGGTCACTCTTCCATGGGGTGCAGTCCTTCAGGAACAGGTTGCTCCAGTGTGGGTCCCCCACGGAGTCACAAGTCATATGAGGAAACCTGCTCCAGTGTGGGCTCCTCTCTCCACAGGTCTGCTGGTCCCTGCCAGCACCCTGCTCCAGTGCGGGTTTCCCACGGATTCAGAGCCCTCTCTTGGGTATCTCCCTTGCTCTGGCGTGGGTCTCCTCCATGGGCTGCAGGTGGCTCTCTGCATCCCCGTGATCCTTCACGGGCTGCAGGGGCACAGCTGCTTCACCATAGTTTTAACTGCAGGGGGATCTCAGCTCTGATGCCTGGAGCAGCTCCTCCTTCTGCACTGACTTGCTGTCTACAGAGTGGTTCCTCTCACATATTCTCACCCCACTCTTCTCTGGCCACAATTATATTTGTGCAATAACTTTTTTTCCTCTCTTGAGTATGTTACCACAGAAATTCCTTCTTATCTTGTAGATACGTGAAAGCCATCATTAGGTAATGAGAACATCTATAAGTTTATTCAGCAAGTATTTCTTAAGGCTGTTTTCTTAAGTGTTGTTTGCACCCTTAAGTACATATGAATGCTAAGACCTGAAGAAAAAAATCATGTAATACAGTTACAAGACGGTTCAAAACTCTGACTTTTGTTTTGTTTCCACTATGTTACTGCCTTGAGCATTACAAAGGCACAAGAATACTTGCACTGGTCTTTTTACCACTTGCAATCCTGCATACCCTGCTTAAATAGCAACAGGGGATAGAAATAGTGTATTCACTATTTTTTAATTAATTTAAAATATTATTTGACATTAATAGAGATTTCTACATATATAGTCACAGCTCTCTGAGCATTTCAACATCTAAAATGCCTATTGCATTTTCAAGATATAAACTGAATTTGGGCCACAATGCTCATTGCATTTCATCTCTTATAAAGGCATATAGCAAGTGTAATATTTATGTATTGTATTTTATTTACATCTCACATGGAATCTAAAGTATATAACTTCTTTTATAAAAATATATATATATCGATTCAGATAATCCTCATGCTAAAAGTTACAAACTATGAAAGTTGTATGCTGGACTATGTAGTTTCTTAAGAACAGTGATCTGCTTTAGGTTTATTTCAAGATATGACTTTATAGAAATAATTCTAGCCTTCACATATAAAGAATTGTTTGGGGACATAACTTCTATTTCAATTGGAATGACAAGCTTGATGTTTTTTTGGATATGGACCTAATCCTCCTGTGGAATACCTGAGATGTTCAGCATCTGATAGAACTGAAATCTTGTCATCACTGGGTGTCTTGACCCAGTAATACTGTCAAGATGATGTCGTTAAGATGTTGTAGCTAAAATTACTTGAAACTAAAGTATACAAACCAAATGATTATTTTGTTTAACTTCTGGTAAAGCTTCAAAAGAAAATTCAGATTGAATTTTGATTCAAAGACTAATACTGTTTTGGATGTGAATTAGGGCATCAGACCTGTGAAAAACAATTAAAGTTTAATTCAAGATAAATTTTTAAGACATTATGGTTTAAACTATTTGATAATTCAATTTTAGTTTGACTTCTTGCCAGAGAGGATTGTTAATAATCTTTAAACATTTAAAAGTTGTTCACTGATATATATGAACTATAAGAAGGGTAACAACATGATTCTCTTTACATTAATTTAGATTTATGGGAAACTCAAGCAGAGCCAGGAATACAGAGCCGTGTATTTCTTGTAGTGAATTCACACCCTCACCTTTGAGTAACAATTTACCCTCACTGTAAATAAGACAGTTTACACACCTCCTTTTCTCAGCAGCACTCCTCATTGAGACTTCTAATATCCTCTGTTCTGTGAGTTAAGCATTTAATCACAAGCAGACTTCGAAGAAAAGCAAAAAATCCTCACCACTACAAACACAGCCAAAAAACTGCAAAACCTGGCATCTATGTTGAGAATACCCACTCTCTGAAAATTATTACTTAACTGTTGAGTCAAGATCCTGCTTATCTCCAGAAGCAGAGAATCTTTAGCCAGGTTTTAACAACTTTACTAATAACACCTTTAAAAAGCTTTTCACTTTCAGCCTATATTTGCAATTAGCAGTCTCTCAGGCAGCCTTGAGAAAACATTTTAAGAATGCCTCCATTCTGGGGAAAAAAAAAAATCTGGAATGATCTAATTAAGCTTCATCTCAGTAGTTCAGAGGCAAAATTCTTACCAGAAAAACAGGAAGCCGTAACAGAGTGTGTCAGTGTACTTCCCTCCTGCCCCCTCCTTCCCTGCTAAAGCAACAGCCACCAGTGGTGGTTGCGATGGCTGCATCTGGCTTAAACTGGGCACTGGGAAGACAGATAACAACACAGTACCTAGGGGCCGTAAATCTTACTCAACAACTGAGAGCTAGTTGAGCATGAGCCAAATGAAATATGGCTGGTATGCAAATAGTAAGAGCCATTATTCCATCATCTTACTCCATAAGCAGTGGACAGCCCAGGGCCTGCTGGGCTCTCCTGCACCGCAGTAGGCTGTGTGCTAGTGCTGCCTCTTGAGGAGGGACACCTCTCAGGGTTAATCCTTGAGGATGAGAGATTACTTATGCCATCAAATACTCATAAGTGAGTTGGGAATAAGTATGCTGGAACTCTGGAATCTTAGCCAACTGATACAAAGTACTGATTGTACTGGATCCTTCTGGACCCAAATTCCCCTCAGAAAGGAGTTTAGAAGGCAAGGAGATGCTTTCTGAACCTCATGAGTAGTAGGAGGGTCTCTCTGACAGATTTGGCTGACCGAGTCATCTAAGCAACAAATAATCTAGTGTGCCTTGCCATCAAATCTTATTAAAACACTGTTGCATTTACTGTCAAACATTGCTAAATCTCTGCTTTATGTAAATAAACATATTGTCCAAAGGATGGTGGTGTATGGAGCTAAATCCAGATGGAGACCAGCCACAATCAGTGTTCCCCAGGGCTCAGTACTGGGGCCAGTTCTGTTGAAGATCTTTATCAACAACCTGGACAGGGTATTTGAGTGCACCCTAAATGCTCAGATGACGCCAAGTCAGACAGGAGTGTTGATCTGCTGGAGGTCACAAAGGCTCTACAGAGGGATCTGAACAGGCTGGATTGGTGGGCTGAGGCTAATTGTATAAGGTTCTACAAAGCCAAGTGTTGGGTGCTGCACTTGAGTCACAACAACCCCACGCAATATTACAGGTTTGGAGCAGAGTGTCTGGAAAGATACCCAGTGAAAAAGGACCTGGGGATGCTGGTCGACAGCGAGCTGTAGATGAGCCAGCTTGTGCCCAGGTGCCCAAGAATGTCAATATCATCCTGGTTTCTGTGAGGAATAGTGTGGCCAGCGGGACCAGGGCAGTGATTTTCCCCCTGTACTTGGCACTGGTGGGGCTGCACCTCAAATCTTGTGTTCAGTTTTGTGTCCCTCACTACAAGAAAGACTTTGAAGTGCTGGAGTGTGTCCAGAGAAAGGTAAGAGAGCTGTTGAAGGGGCTGGAGCACAAGTTTTATGGGGAGCAACTGAGGGAGCTGGGGTTATTTAGCCTGGAGGAAAGGAGTCTTGGGAGACCAGATCACTCTTTACAACTACCTGAAAGCAGGTTGCACTAAGGTGGTGGTCAGGCTCTTCTCCCAAGTAGCAAGCGACATGACAAGAAGAAATGTCCTCAAGTTGCATGGAGGGGTTTAGATTGCATATTAGGGAAATTTATTTAAAGTGTTAAAAGCGGGAACAATTTTAATTGCAGGTAAAATTCAACTGTTCCTTTTCCTTCTGCACTTAAATTATAAGTTTAATTGATAAAAGTAGGGCATAAATGTAATGCAGTGTGATATATATTAAGGATTTGACAAGAAATTAATTGTCATAGTGGATGCGAAGGAAATTAATGGCTGCATATAGTGAAAACAAAATACAAAAAGGAAGAAAATCAGTAATTTCTCTGATCAATAAATCAATAAAGAAATCTTACAAATACATGTGGAAATTCATAATGGAATTCTTCTGGAATAAATGTGATGCTTAAATGCTATTTAAAATTTTCGCTAGTATTAGAGAATATTCATCAGTGTACTAATATGATTTATTTATGATAAATTGCAGCTATGACAGGAAATTTATATCAAATGATAAATATCTCCTTTGAATAACAATGTTGTCATGCCAAAAAGTGCAAAGGTAAATCCAAAGTAAATGGAATAAATGCATACTAAGGGATTATAAATTAGAAAAGGCTCTACTTGGTGTGCTAAGCAATAAGATAAGAGGCAATGGGCACAAATTGATACACAGGAATTTCCACCTACCCATGAGGCAGAACTTCTTTGCTGTGAGGACAACTGAGCAGTGGGACAGGTTTCCCAGAGAGGTTCTGGATTCTTCTTCTCTGAAGATATTCAAAAGTACTCTGGACATAATCCTGAGTAACATGCTGTACTGGACCCTGCTTGATCAGGGAGGTTGGACTAAGTGATTTCCAGTTGTCCCTCCCAATCTTACCCATTCTGTGATTTTCTCTTTCTTGTATTGTAAGGTCCAGAACTAGATGCAGAACTCCATTTCTGTGATCTCAGAAAAGTTTAGGAGAGGGGAATAGTCACTCCACTCAGCCTCCTGGCTAGGATCCTATTAGTGCTTTTACCAGCATACACTGCTAGCTTATGCCTAAGTTTTCATGAACCAAAGAATATAAGGAGAAAAATTATATGAATGAAACTGTAATTTTGTTTAAAATTAAACAAACAAACAACACACAAAACACAAACAAACAAATATCAAACAAACCAAAGCAACTTATGCCAACAGAGTTCAAGTTTTATAATATATTGGGTAGAGCCAAAATTTCAAAATCCTCCATAATTACCCAGGGCCATCTGTCTTAGTTGTTGAAGACACAGTAAGTTGGCAGTTCTCAACATGAATTCTCATTGAGATGATTGTTATGCTTGATTGACTGTTTTGATTCACCGGTTTAAGGGAGACATTGAACCATTGGAGAGGATCCAGCAAAGGGCTGCCAATATGATTAGATGGTTGAATGATTTGGCACACAAAGAAAGGTTGAAGAAATTGGATTTATTCTAGAGTAGAGCCTAGATTAGAGAAGGCTCAGAGGGGACCTCCTAATCCCGGTCTCTGAGTAGCTAAAAGGGAGTTACAGAGAACTTACAGAGGTAGTCTTCTCACTAGGCTACAAGGTGACAAGACAAGAGGTGACAGGCACAAGTTGCTTCAGGAGAAATTCTGCCTAAATACAAGACAGAAATTCCTCACATGAGAAGATTCAAACATTGGATAAGGTCATACTAAGAATAAGCAGAATTTCCGTCACTGGAGAAGTTCAAGATTCAGCTTGACAGGGCCCTGGATCAGCTTGGCTTTGATTTTACAAGAGGTTTGGAACCAGAGGATTTTCACAGCTCTCTTATAACCTGTACTTTCTCATGACTTTGCGACTGTTTTGATGATGAGAGCTTTATGTGTAAACAGAAAACAGTTCTGTGAAAGAACTTACAGATTAATGAAGTGTTTCAAAAAGATTTTTTCCTCACTGCTTGAAAAATTAAAAACTTGTCTCCACATAGCTTTTGATGCCAAAATACTGTGAACATAAATCACAGTAAAAGTAATTTGAACAATATAGTGATAATGTTTGTTATTTACTAAGCTGGTCTAAAAGGAAATAAGAAATCTTTGCAAAGTTCCAGTTCAGTTTCCCATGCTCTGACAGTAAGGAGATTAGTAGCCTGGAGTTAGAGGGTAGGCAAACCAAGCAACTGGGATGACCTTCTAGGGAAAGGTGCATTGGCAAGGAAAAGGGACAAAGGTCCTTAGCCTTTGGGGGCAATTCCTATCTAATGTGAAGGAAAGGTATTCTTCAAGGAATTGGGATAGACATTTATCACAATGACTACATGGTTAGTCAACACTAGAGGATCTGCCAATCAGGCTGTCCCTGCCCAATAAAAACTCCTAGGTATTGTCATTACCCACAGTAGGGAAACAAAATATTTACTACTTCTACAGCTTTGAGGAACACTAAAACTGTTGTATTTAAGAGTTATAACATAAATATCAACTAATTTGAAGACCTATTTTCAAATGAGACACTTGAAATTTGCTGTAGCAAAGACCAGGAATTTTGTGATCCCTATTCTCCTGTTTGGCAATGGGAGAAAAACAGATCCAGCTATTTTTGTGAAGGAAGGCTGGTTCCAACAAAAAGAAAAAGTTGTATCTTCTTGATCAAGAAATGTTGATCATAAAAGCCTCTGCTAGCTTGTGTCCCTCTGCATCAGGTTACCCTAAAGAGAACAGCCTGAAAAAGGATAACTCATCAAACTGTGAAAGCTATAGACCAATAACTAGAGTATTTATGTGTTGTTTACTTTTATGTTGTTGATATCTTTCCTTGTTTTCCACTCCCCTGGGAATAGTTAATTAATATAAATATTTACAAACCGATGGAGGAAATTAAAATTAGTCTTAGAAGTTAAGGCATCCAGACAGGAAAGAGCAGCAAGATGAAATTCATTAGACATAAGTTTAGCTATATAAGAATTAGGTTTTCAGTCTGAAATCTTCATTCAGTTTTCTCTATAGTCAGTGTAAACCCTGGAAGACTATTTAATCCCATATAGTGAGACATTTATCTTAGGTTCAGATTAAAAGTATAGGTTAACATCTATTTACAGTAGAGGAAATCAGATTGGACAGTAACTTTTAAAAGGCTACAGTTAGATACTAAGAAACATCTACTACAAGACCTGTGAAACCATGAAATAACTCTTCTTTAGAATGACAGAACTTGAGAATTTGGTTTTGAAGATTTGTATACAGCTGCCTTTTTTGTCTTGCTCTAAAAAAAAATGTTTCATCTCATAACTTCAGATTTCAACAAACTTCTAAAACCAATTCTGTAGTCACAAACAAAGAAAAAAGAAAGAAATGCCCCCCAAACAAGCAAAAAGACCCCAAAATACTGTAGATTAAAATCACCAGAAAAAAAAGGTTTGCATTAATTTTCATCAAATTACAATGGTATTGTTTAGAATTGATTTATCTTTCTCCGTATTAATATTAGTAAACATGTTTTCTATTGATGAGTTAATACTGTAAAACACGATGTACAGCAATGTCAGTGTGAGACAGTAGATGATGTAATGCAATCATTATATGTAGCAAAAAGGAACATAAATGGAGAATAGACTGGGGTTTTTTTACTGTCAAGTGAATCTTATATTGCAGGTATCTGCTTGTGGAGTCTGACGCTTTAAGAACTTTTGAAATGGACACATTGGTTCAACTATTTGCATATTAAAAGATACATACCTTGATAGCCATGGACAATTTAGTTTACAACAGAACTAGCAGGCAGCAGATATCCTTATTATGTCATGTTTCTGACTGCCTCTGGAACAATAAAACAACACAGCAAAGCTATGAAGAGAAATTGGAGCCCCAGGAGATATTGCTAGTGTGGAAATATTGTCATAAATTTTGCTTCCAGTTTTCAATTTAGTATTTAATATCTTTCAGAGTATGTTCAAAGATCAATGTATTTCAAAGGCAACTTTTGAAAGCAATTTTGGACATTGCTGGTCTTCAGAGTCCAGTTTTAGAGGAGTTGCAGGAAACCTGGATTTCACTGATCTAGTGAAAACATTGTTTCCATTAGTCCTTCTCAGGTTAAAAATTGAACTCAGAATCATAAAACTATATTATATTTATAACTAAACATCTGATTCAATTTTTGGGAGAGCCAAATTCCTAAGCATTTCTAAAAAAGTTCATTCGTCCTCTCTGCGTCATTACATACTTGTAGAAAACAACCTTCTAGAACTAGCAGCATATTTTAAAATTAATGCATATATTTATAATGTAACTGCTTTCTCTTTATCTGTTCATGCTGAATACCCAAAATAATGGTATTTATCCTTCTACTTTACAGTCCAGTTGTGGGGGTAAAAAAAAAAAAGAAAAAAAGAGGGGCATATTCTCTAACTGGATTCTGCATCCAGCTTCAATGAAAAGGATTTGGTTTGCTCAGTTTTTCAGCATGTGGTAATTTCTGCAACATTAAATGCTTTTCTATAGACTTTCTCCAGAAATAATGTGATTTTGTTAATTAGTTACGCGGTCAGGGAGGGTGCCCTCCATCTTGTGTTACAATTTGTCTCTTACTTGTAATGTTCAAAAGGTTAAGGACTGAAGACTTGCCCAAGACACAGAAGCTAGGTCATTCCTGAAAGCACTGAGTACATATAACCAATTACAGCAATGTCCTTAACTGCACTGAAATCAAAGGCCTATTAAACCTTGGAGGAGTATTAAAAATACATGGCTGATGGACAGAAACTTCAAGGAGAAGGCATTTTCACTAATGAGTGAAAAACATGACAGGTTTATAAAGAGATTTGAGTAACTTGAACTTGGGGCTAATACAATTAGTATCTAACTTAAATTATAATTAGACTTGATATATGTTTAGTTCACCCAGTGTGTCCATATTCTTATCATTTATAAGTTTTGCTAATTTTTCCATAGTTAATCCCTTTAAAAAAGCTGGTTGTTTTTACTGGGCCATTTTAAACTGGGGTACAAAGTAACATAGACAAATACCACACTGTTTCTTAAATTGTGCAAGATCAAAATATTTTCATTTTATAATATATCAGTAATAAAAAAGTGGATGAGCACTACAGAAGTTTTAAAGTTTCATGATTGCATGATTGACTTCAATGAAGTCATGCTGATTTATACCAACAGAGAATATGTCCCTTATGTTTAGTAAGTTTTTTTTTTAAATGATGCTATTTTCTGTGCTAGTAAAGCAAAGGACATACTTGATATTGTTTACATTTTCATCTTACATTTTTTGTGGGAAAGTTTGATTCTCAAGTAGTACAGAAGTAACCTTGAAACACATTAACATAATGCTTTAGATTAGAAACCAAAGGACATTTTTCTTCCCTCTTCAATTCTGGGCAGAAAAAATTAAGAAGAAAAAAGTACTGAAGTTATACGTATACATAAAAATATTTTTAAAATACTTGTATTTGTTTATAAATGTAAGAGAGGTTGACACCAGAAGGGTGGAATGAATAATTCCTGTGGGTTGCTCCTAGCAGCTACAGAATCACAGAATGAGGAGGGTTGGAAGTGACCATAGTGGGTCATCTGTTCCAACTTCCCTGCTCAAGCAGGGTCATCCTAGAACACAGATTTGTGTCCAGACAGTTATTAAGTATCTCCAGAGGAGAAGACGCCACAAACTCTCTGAGCAACCTGAGCAATGTTCAGTCCTCCACACAATAAAGTTCTTCCTCACATTTAAGTGGAACTCACTCCAGGTGCTCCATGTCTCTCTTGTCCTGAGGAGCCCAGAACTGGACACAACACTCCAGATGCACCCCAGTAGGGCTGAGTAGAACCCCCCTCGACCTGCTGGCAATGCCCTTCCTAATGCACCCCAGGATACCATTGGCCTTCTTGGCCACAAGGGCAGCTTGGTGACTCATGGACACGCTGCTGTCCACCAGGACCCCCAGGTGCTTCTCCACAGAGCTGCTTCCCAGCAGGTCGGCCCCCAGCCTGTGCGGGTGCCTGGGGTTACTCTTCCCCAGGTGCAGGGCCCTGCACTTGCCTTTGTTGAATTTCAGAAAATTCTCTGCCCATCTCTAAACCTGTAAAGGTCCTTCTGAAGGGCTGCACTGACTGTGATTTTTCCGTCATCTGGGTTCTGTAGCAAGGTCAAAGGATGCACCTTGTTTAGTTAGATAACAATAGTTCAAAATAGAATTATGAACCATCTGATGATCATGACATAATGGGGATGTGTAATTTAACAGCAAGGATTCCTCAAAGAACAGTCATGTCCTACTATTCTAGATAAAAATTTTGAGATTATAAATTCACTTCTCTACTATTTTGTTGACAATTTTGACAGGATTAAAAACTATGTTTATGTAAGAAACTGTAACATATGCAACTGAGTAAGATAAAGCATCGGTATTTGATTTCTTTTCTGTAAAATGCACTGTTTTCATCAAGATACGCCAAAGTATATTACGTCCTGTATCATGTGGCACTAGATTCAAAATACTGATTTTTTTTTAAAGCGAAATATTAAATAAAAAATATTTAATATATTTGAATTATTGAATATGGATATGTTACTTACACTAGAAGGTAATATAGATGAGAAAGAAAGCTTTCCTTGAAATATTCCATCTTCCACAAAATGAACAAGATTAAAACAGAACCAAAACCCAACATTTCATACATCAATGAGCTTGGATATTTTTACAGAATTACATTCACACAAGGTCATAAAACAAAATATATAGCAGTTGCTGTGCGCATACATTCTGATAGTTTCCATGTTTTGTCAGGAAATTTACAGCCCTACTAAACAAAACTTTTATGGAAAACTCAATTTTCAAGTTTAAGTACTAGATTTGTGTTACATTAAATCACAGTGTCCTGGATTTGGCTGGGGTAGAGTTAATTTTCTTCACAGTAGCTACTATGGGGCTACGTTTTAGATCTGTGCTGCAAACACTGTTGATAATAAAGAGATGTTTTGATTATTGCTAAGCAGTGCTTACAACTTTTCTGCTTCTCATACTTCCCCAACATCGAATGGGCTAGGGGTGCAGGAGAAGATGAAACACATCCAGGACAGCTGACCCCAACTGACCAAAGGGATATTACATGCCACAGGTTATCATGCTCAGCCTATAAAGCTGGGGGAAGAAGAAGGAAAGGGGGAAGGTCCAGAGTGGTGGTGTTTGTCTTCCCCAATAACCATCAGATGTGATACAGTCCTATTTTCCTGGGGATGAAGGAATCCCTGCCTGCCCGTAGGAAGTGGTGAATAAATTCCTTGTTTTGCTTTGCTTGCATAAGCAGCTTTTGCTTTGCCTATTAAAATGTCATAAATAGGCTTCAGGTACAGTATATGTGAGCAATTTGAATATAGTCTGATTTTCTGATTATCTAAATGTCCATATGTATCATTTAATACATATAGATATAAAAACAAACAGAGTGACAGAAATGGCAGGTGTATTTGTACAGGTTCCTGAAGGACCAAACTCTTAAATGTTTAAAATATTGAAAAACTCCACATTTTTCAGAATAAATAAACAAATCAATAAATCTCATTTATGCTGTAGTACACGATCATGTTTATAAACAATTGTTTCAATTTCCTGTCAACACTTTACCCTTTTATTTTTTTTTGTTGTGCTGTTGGATATGTAAGGTGTTGTACTTCTACTATATGTAGACAGGTAGTACTGTAATAATTACAGATTTATCCAAAAATGCTCCATAAAAACATACAAATATGTAGGTTTTTTCCTATATTTGAAAGAAAAAGGAATATCTATATTTCTTTTAACATACCAATGTCAGCCTGCCATGGTTTTTTCTATTTATTTAGTTATCCAACACAGAGGATGCCAACTTGACATTTAAATTAATTTAATTTCCCCCACTAATTTGTTTGAGACCAATATATGACACTTACTTTGTCCAGAGGACAAGAAGATAAAGATAGATCTGGATTTTTTTTTAAAAAAAGAACCCTTAAATCTTGGTTTATATCTTGCTCTATATGGAAAGCCACATGGAAATTTGTTTTGCTTTAGTTTCGGGAAGTTTAACCTCTACACAAATATCTGAAAATTCATAGAATCAGTCATGTTGGAAAAGATCCTTAAGATCAATACCCTTAACCAAGTCCAGCACTAAACCAGGTCCCCAAGTGCCACACATGTTTTACATACCTCTAAGGATGGTGACTCAACCAGTTCCCCAGCCCTGTTCCAATGCTTGATCACCCTTTCAGTGAAAAAAAAAAGAAATTCCTAATATCCAATCTAAATCTCCTCTGGTGCAACTTGAGGTCATTTCCTCTTGTGCTATCACTTGTTACTTGGAAGAATACACTGACTTCCTGTCGCAGGTTGACCCTGGCCAGATGCCAGGCACCCACATGAGATAGGGACCAGGAGAGATCACAGGCAAAACAGGCTCAAGCTTAAAGATATGAAAGTGAATTTATTACACTACGGAATCAGAGCAGGATAATGAGAAGTAAAAAATAAGCCCTCAGAAACACCTCCCCCTGCCACTCCCTCCTCCCAGCTCCACCTCCTACACCAGCAGTGCAGGGAGGCAGGGAATGGGGCTTTTGGTCAGTCCCTCACCTGTGGCTTCTCCCACTGCTCAGGGAGAGGAGTCATTTTCCCCTGCTGCACTATGGGGTCCCTCCCACGGGAGACAGTTCTCCAGGAACTTCTCCAGTGTGAGACCATCTCACCAGCAACAGCTCCCTGTGAACTGCTGCAATGTGAGTCCATCCCACGGGCAGCAGCACCCCTCACACTGCTGTGGTGTGGGTCACTCCTCCACGGGGTGCAGTCCTCCAAGGACAGGCTGCTCTAGCCTGGGAGCAGGGCCCCTCTCTCCACGGGTCCCCACAGGATCACAGCCTCCTCCCAGGTATCCACCTGCTCCGGTGTGGGCTCCTCCAGGACTGCTGGTAAATGAGTGAAAGTGGCTCAGTGAGCTCTTCTGCCAGCTTCCTCACTACCCTTGGGTAGATTCCATCCAGTCCCATAGACTCACGCATGTCTAAGTGGTGTACCAGGTCACTGACAATTTTCTCCAAGAAAATGGGCACTTTATACTGCTCCCCATCCCAAATGAAAATAGAAATCTGTACCCCCTCTTTTAAGACCATGTCATTAATGTTTATAGCTTTTCTCCCTAAACACAAAATCAGTTTCCACCTTCCTATTGGAATTCTTCCCTATAAGCATCTTTGGAGGATCAACAGAAATTTACAATTAGAAAGCAAGAAGCTGTTCTCACCTTTTCCTATGATCTCTTGATTCTTTCATGCTTAATGAAGAAACTAACAAAACAGTTATGTTGTGGAGGTAAGTTCTAAAATTTATGGTCTTACAAGAGATTTTTCATTTAAATCAAGTTGAATTACACACTTAGACCTGCTGGTCTTGGCATATTAGCTGTTAGAAAGTTTAGATTATATCTCGATTGCAGCATAAAAGACAAATTTTTGTTTTTCCTACATTTTACCAGTTAGAGCCAGTAGAAATGGCATTGACTACATTTCTATTCAAAAAAGTGTTTAATCATGATTTAATTAGGCCAAGGGAGTTCAGCACCCTGCAGATAAGAGCTGAAGATAACTAAATAGACACAAATTTTCCTGGCTTGTGGACAAAATCAATCAGCAAAAAATGTAGGCATAAAAAAATTTAGTAACACTGTTCAGGACCTTTATCTGTTCTTCTGCATGCAAAATACAAGGTTATTAAAACTTAAACCACCAGTAACAAATCTTTCTGTTGAGTGGGTGAGGCTACTCTTTTATTTAACTGATTAACATTCTTTAAGAAATATTCCCATTATTCCATCCTTTAGAGATCCCTATAGAGAGGAGACCCACTCTAAAGTGAGTCTCTGAAGAGGTCAGTTGTTATTTTTCCAAAACAATATCAACTAATGCCTCAGTTACAATTAATAAATACATTTTCCAGGGAAAATTCTATTACAGGGCAACTCAGTTTCATAGAGGAATGTTTAATAAAACTAAATTATTATTTGGAAAATTATTCAAATTAGTGAGGCATTTAGTGACTTGTTTTTCAATTTAGGAGACAACGTCCTTCCAGGAACTCAATTGAAACTTTGGGGCTTGGAATAAACACTTTCACCCCCATATAATATACAGCAGGTTTATACAGTTTAGTAGTTTATACTGTCATGCCCTCCAGTCAAATATTTTGCAAACACTGTATTTGGTTTATGTGGCAAAGTTTTGGTAGTGGGGGGAGGCCAGGGTCTGCCCCTATGCCAGACACAGCAGGTTGCATCTAGCTCCACAGCAGGACACAGCAGAGCCCGTCATCCAGGTTGGTGATGCCTCTGTGAAAATGTAATTAACAACAACAAAAAAAAAGGCAGAGAAGCAGAAAATAACAGAAAGAGTGAGAGACAGGAGAGGGAATACCAAGGTCAGAGAAGCAGAAAGAGAAGGTGCTCCAGACCAAGGAGCAGGTATTTACTGTTATCTGGAGCATAATTTTTCTGAAGGGCTTCAGCCCATGGAGGACCCATACTGCAGCAGAGAAGGAGCATGAGGAGGGAGGAGCAGCAGACAGAAACAAGTGCTGACTGCAGCCTCCCATCCATCAGAGGAAATGAAAGAGTCAAGCTGGCCTTGGAAGAGTTGGAAATGAAGAAGTTGAATAAGGCATGGGAAGAGGTAGAGAAGGAAAGATACTATTTGTGTCTACTAGAATTTAAGCAGAAAAAATAAAATTAATTTTCCCCAAATTTAATTCATTTGGCCTGTGACAGTAACTATTAAGTGATCTACCTGTCTCTACCTAACCCATGAGCTTCTTCATCCAATCTTCTCCCTTTNTTAATTCATTTGGCCTGTGACAGTAACTATTAAGTGATCTACCTGTCTCTACCTAACCCATGAGCTTCTTCATCCAATCTTCTCCCTTTGTTCTGCTGAGAAGAGAGAACAAGAGAGCAAGCAGCTGGGCAGGCACCTGTGCTTTAGCCAAGGCCAACCCACTGCAAATGTGCAGAAGGAGCTGATAGAAGCCTAGAAATTGAGCGAAACAGGAAATGATGTTCATGTCTGTTTATGTGAGGAGCAGTTTTGAAAGCAACCAAATCATGCTTTACACTTTAGTGTGACTTTGGAAAGTGTTGGCTGAAGGTTTTTACTTTTTTTTTCCTTAATTAAAAAAAATATTATTATATATATATTTTAAGTGAAAAAAAAATCTTGATAATGTGTGCTACAGAATTTGTAACAAGATAAAATCAATTCAGATAAATTAATGTCAGGTATAATAATCATAACACTGCTTAGCCTTCACAACAACTAAATAATGTAATTAAACTGTGAAGTTAACTTTTTCCATTTCATTGAAGATCATTCAAAGTTTCAGACAATATCTTTACAGTCAGTACAGAATAAAATTGTTAATAAATTGTAAGACTAAAGTAAGAATAGATATTCTTAAATAAATAGCTCTGAAATGGGGAAAAGTGGGGAAAAGGAGGAGAAGGAGAGGGAAAGAAAAAAGGAGAAAGAAAAAAAAGGTAGGCCAACTCAGACATTTTATCAATAGAAATCCATTATGATCTACCAACTACAAAGATATTCTCTTCAAGAAGCCCCCTAACAGTAAATAAATCATTCTGGAAAATATATACAGAGAGCATCAGTATGTTGGCCCTGTTCCAATTTTCATTTATTCATTTTTATATTTATTATGTTGTTACATTGTTAACTTTGACATTTTTTATGGTTAAAACTTATTAGGTTAAATGACAGGATTTCATAAAGGTTTTTTTGAAATTACTGTATACCAGAAGTTATTTTCTACTCACCAGATCTTATGTGTTTGTCTGTTAGATGAGCTTTCAATATTAGAAGTAATTTTCCTTCTGTAGGTATTTCTACATAATTATCAAGTTATATTATAAACTTCTGCTGCATAAATGAAATAGGCTGAGCTCATTTAGTTGTGCTAATCAGGAAAAATTATAAATTTACTTTAAATCAGTAAATCCAATTGATTTTTATTAAGGAGTTTTAATTTTTTTTTTTTATTTGCTTGTTTTTGAGGAAAGACTATACATCCGAAACACACACGCATAAAGAACATTATCTCATGCCAGAGAAAAAAAGACACTGCCTTGTAATCTCACTTAGAAAATGAAAAAGATTTGTCAGCAAATGTTCATTATGTTTGAAAAGCTATGTGCAAACCTAAGATACTTAGAAAGGTGTATTTTGCTAAGTGTTAATCATGTGTCAAGTGATGACAGGTCAGGTCCGCATCTGAGAAGCACATGTTACTTGTCATTTACAAAAGCAGCCTCCAGAAACTTTAAATAATTAAGCTAATGGAAAAAGATCTTAAAGAAAAAAACCACAGAAATCATGCCTTGCTTTCTCATTGAAACCCATCTCTTTACTGAACATTTGTTGCTCTTTAAAAAAAATGAAGATCATCATCAAATGCTTATCTTCTCCAGTTATTATGCTCTTTCAACTTTCTTTCTTGAATGGAAAACAGAGATTTATTCTGGATTCTTATTGTCATTGTGCTACTTCAACAGTACAATTCCAATTAAAAATGTGTTCCTTCCTAAGTCTTAATCTCTCTCCAAGGCACTGTATGGAACTGGCAACCAGAATTCAGGTTTAACATTTTTACTTTTACTTTCTTGTTGCAGTCACCCATATAATTTCCTTTTGTCCTACTCATTCTCCATAGAAATACAAAAGGAAAACAACAAATGTGGATCCTTATATTCATATTTGTGAGAAATAAAATACATCACTGAAGTTACTGCTTTTTTTTCTATAAATAATAATAATAGGTCTACAGTCACATAGAAGTACAGTGTCAGTCCCCATCCTGCAGACAGTTATGGCTGGTATTATTTATCATGTCCTTTTGTTTTCAGAAAAGCAATATCATCTAGAGCTTCTGTTTATATTTAATTACACTCCTCATCAAAATAATTGAGCTAAATTTCAGTAAGTTCCTTTAAAAATCAAGGTTACTTCATTTAAATCTAACATTATAGAAGGAAACCCCCAACCCTACCAAAACCCAAAACCACCACATGAGTCAATTTTTCTGCACAGCCTGCATAAAATGCAGGTTAATTCTGTCATAGAAAAAGTCATATAACAAGTCAAAGTATGGCAGCTCCATGAAACTGTAGCCCAGTAAATTCAAGCTTCCCATTACTAGTCAGTGCTATAGGCTTTATAGGGTCCCAAAACTGGTCAGGGCTTCCCTTACTCTGAGTTGGTTTTGACCACTTGCCTTGGCCATAGTGGGTTACAGCCAGAAAACATTAAATTAAGGAAATATATATTTCAAGCAGAATTTAGGCAGGGTATAATTATAGGCCTTGATTGTAGAGACTCATTTGCTACCAGGTGTAGCTTTGACTGCTTGTGTCTCTGTCACATGGAGATGTGTACAAACACAGTCCTGTCAGTGAACCTCACTGCCAGCTAGATGGATTCAGAGAGCAGTAATAGGGAAGCCTGTTCTTGGTCCCTGCTCAGTACAGGTGGATGACATAATCTACAGACCTTGTTTTATCTTGAGATTAAGCACTTTATCTACATGTAACATTCCCTTACCTGACAGTAGAAATGAAGAATGGAGTTGCTTATTTGTAAGAAAACCCTTCAGGGGCCCTGAAGACCACAATGCCAGACAAACTCACCACAGGATTGTCCAGCCATGTATTTTAGACACAAATTCCCCCTTTTCTTTTCTCCCAGAAAACTAACTAAGGGGTTATATGAAGGTTTAACTAACCTCCACCTATAGGCCTGTATGGGCACTACATGCTGCCTTCTGGTTTTATTCATGTGCTTTAACTGCTGTTTTGGTGAAAAAAGCTTTAAATACTGTGGTTATTTTCTAAAACTTTCTTGCATCCTGTACCAGATTAATGTGATTCTTACCAGAAGTATGAGATATGAATATTTATTTCTCTCCTACTCTGTCTTTCTCCCCCACAGCTTCATTCATTCATCCCTGGAGAGAGTCAGAATCAATAATTCATAGTTAATTACATATTCTTTGACCAATATCAGAGAATCAACAAGAAACACATGCAGAATTTCAGATAGGCAAGTAGATGTTGTTTCATGGAACCGTATTCCCTCATCCCTTAGTGTCTTTCTAATCTAGAATTCCAACTGGAGGACAAAAATGTTTTTTACTTTTGTTTCAAGAGTTCTAAGGAATTCAGGACTTACTAAAGCAGATCAATAGAACAATTTGTAGCAGAGAAACTAGTGATCCGTCTACCTTTTTAAAATAATTACACTTTTCTGCAAAGTGTAAATTAAAAAGTACAAATAATGTAACAAATAATGCAACAAATAATGTCTAAAGACAGCTAAGCCGCATAAGACAAAAAGAAATTTCCTAATGTGTTGGGAAAAAGTCTTTCTTGTATAAAAAAAGGAAAACTTGATAAGCATACTCCATAGTAATTATTAAATATAACCAAAATATATTTATTATTTTTATATCTTGGCAAGATCATAAGAGTAGCCTATTAAGTGAGTGGAAGTCTGCATTTGATTTTGTCCTTCTAGTACATATAAAAAGAGAGTCCTATGTCAAGTACAATATGAAAACGGGTTAATTGCATCAAGATTATATGTGATACAGTACTTAATATTTATAGAAGCAATTTCAGCTTAAAATCTGTCTTTGGGTTAATGAACCTCAGGTATAGAACATTCAGTTTGTATAGAACATTATGTTTGTATATTTCAAATTAAAATACTGAGTAATTATATTTAGTACTTTGGTGTTCTTTTAAACGATAATCAAGGTCCTAATCCTGTACTCATGAAAAATATTTCTTCTACCTCAGCTAAATAAAAGAGCTATGCCTTAAATCGATTATATTTCCCCCAACTCAACTCTTTTCACTGGTATTTAAAGATCATTTTGGAGTAGAAATGTCATTAAATTGAGAGTATACCTATGTTACTTTTGAAAAACACCACTGTTTTTATGCGTTATTGACTTACAGTCACAAAAAAACAAAAACAAAAACAAAAACAAACAAAACTCCCTCAATCAGCAACAAAAAGAAAAAATTGATAGAAAATTCACTTTCTTGACAGGATTTTTCCTTTGCTATGCTATTCCTATTTTGTGTTTTAAAATTGAACTTTTTTTTTTGGAACCAAACATACCGAAGGAATAGAATTATGAAGAACAACTTTCTCTGCTTCTTGGCTTATTTCAACTTAGTTCATTGTTTATTGTAACACTTTAAATCTTTTCATCCTAGGGATTTGGATTATAAACAATATTTGGCTTTTCTTCTGGCTCTGAAAATTTTAATTTTGGATTTTGATGAAGGAAATTAGAAGTGACTGATAAAAATTATGTGAATGAGTAGCAATAAGTAGTCTGACATTAGATTCTTCACATTTAAACCTTTTTCAGAAAAACATTTTATTGTCTTTATCTTCTGTTTTGCAGCAGATTTCCCTTTCAGATGAAATATGTATAAAGGAATCCAACAAAAAAGGCTTTTTTGCAGAGTTCTCAAATATAATTTGTTACAGTAATAGTTTGATGGCAAGTTGAAAATGCCTTAGAGAGCTTCAAAGTAAGTTCATTTACTGCTTTTGATTGCATTTCCCTAGAGTTTCAATGTAGAATAGATTAGGGGAACAGTTTGGAAGAAATCCATATGGACGCAAAATAGGTAATTATTACCCAGTGTTTCTATTCATATTCCTAGATAAATTCAAGGACATCACAGAATGACCAAAGACACTTAAAACCTCAGACTATTACATTATATAATTTTTTGTGTTTTAGTCAAGGTAAGATCTCTCAGCTGTGTCCAAATGTTTTATTAGTTTTTCCTTTTAAAGTGACTTTTTATTTTCATTTCCTCTTTTCAGCTCCCTTCAATGATTTTTAAATGTTAAATGAATTAAATTATAAATATTTTGTAGATTTTTCACACTGCTGTAATACAGATCAGCTGACATTATAAGCAGCTATAAGCAGAATATCCATGGCATCTGGGATTTCAGGTCATACCCCCTTTGCTTAGAGGCAGAGAAATGAACTTACTGGAACTGCTACAGAGATTTTATGTCCTTGGGGATTGTGAGTATGCAGTGAAATTCTCTCGAAGGTGCAGTTCATTTCCTTCCAGAATTGTACTATGGAAGATCTGCTGCAAAGCAGACAAACTGAGTCCCAAATTTGTTATCTCCTTAACTTCAAAGGAGAAGCCATTAAAACAAAACCATTTCCTTTTGCAATGATGTTTCAAATGCATATTAAAAGAAAATTATACTTGCCCCAAGCCCCACTTCAATCTCATTTTAATTGATAGTCGTTGTTTGTATTAGAGAAATGTACGCAGATAATGAAGTTACAGCCATGAATTGTCCTTATGGAGATATGTTAAGACATAAAATGGGACTTCGTTTAACCATCAGGATCTTTTAATTTGTCTGGAGAACTAACAAATATTGTCTTCAGAGCTGAATTGAATCCATCTCAGATAAAATTGCACAGTGATTTGGTATATGTTGAAATGTGCATTGGAGAAGTATTCCAAACACTGATCCAGAGCAGACTTAAGCAAGGAATAAAAAGATTTTTGAGCTTATTACTGTGGTTTGAAGCAAGAAAGTGGTGCAGATTTCTAACTAAATTTATACTTCAAGAAAACAGTACCATGTAGCCAGGAGGAAGGGACTATCAGTGCAAACAATGGACAGGATTTGGACTGAGCAATAGCAGAAGTGCAACCAAGAGCAAGCACAAGTAAAAAAATCTAAATACACTTTAGTCACTAATTTCCTACCTCTCTTCATGTCTTTCTTCTCTCAAGCTTTTTTGATGGGTGTACATCAAAGTGGCATTTTTAAAGAACGATTTTGCTCAAACAGTTTCGAGTTCCAGGTTCCTGACATGAACAAAATTAAAAACGGAAGTAGTGACTAAAGTATTTGAAATTATTTGAATCTTTTTATACATCCGCTTAGTATGATACATCTTTAAAGAAATTAAGTACGAGTTGTTATTACAGGCAACCTTAATTAATGCTTTGGATATTTTTGTTTGAAACTTTAACACTTGAAATTACAGCTTATTATACTCATTACGAGTACAATTTTTGTAAAAACATATCCTGTTTTCTTTGTTCAAAACATCACTGAACAAAACCTTAGTGCAAAAAAGCCATGAAACCACAATCATTTTTCTCCACATAATGTTAGAGTCAAGATATTCAGATATTCACAATCTTCAACAAAAAGAAAGGCAAAAGACTGCTATTCTCCCTAAGGAACTTCTGTAATGCAGATACTCTTGGTTACTTGGGATATCCTCAGTAAACGTCAGTAAACGTACTGACACTAAGGGATTTTGAAACTCAGCAGTAAGTAAATGGAATAAAAGTTATGCAAGGACATGTTTTAGAATGATTAGGAAATATAAACAATTAGACATTTCAGAGTATTTAAAGATATCTTTTTGTCAAAGAAGAAACATTTTTGCATTCCTTTATGTTTGATTTGAGAGAAAATTGCTAAATTTCTTATCTTTAGTTTCAGGACTGTTCTACTTTCCATTTCTTACACATTCTAGTAGTTGGGTATCACTATTTGAAATCCTAACAGAGAAAAATATATTATCCATAATATTATGATTAAAATGTTAATAATGGTATTAGTAATTGTTCTGTAAAATTCCAAAGAGCTATCTTAGAGTTCTGGATCACGTTTGTCTCTCCGTAAGAACAGCATCTTGTGCACTAACACTACTGGACACAAGCCTGCTTTGGGTGTCCCAGGGAAGGCAGCGTCCATGGGGGGCTGCAGGGATGACTTCAGAGAGGAGACGTCCATGGGGGGCTGCAG
>WBMZ01011905.1:0-81557 GCA_013400975.1 Atrichornis clamosus
CTCTCCCTCCCTCTCTCCCTCTAAGCTCCTCCTACCTCAAAGCTATACATTACTGAGAATGCATCTGTATGTTTGCAACAAGGCAGACAATTTGCTACAGTAGGTCTGATAGTAATGCTGTTGCTTTCTTCAGTACCTTTCTTGCTTCCTTTCCAGACTGAGGAACTGAGGTTCATTTTCATTATGATTTAATTCTTTCTTGTAGACCACTGCAGTCTGGTGAGAATGGTGAGAGGAGTTGATTTACTAAATGTTGTTGCATGAAATTAAATGAGATTGCAGGTGGTTCACACATATGGACTGTAAAGAATGAAAGCTGCCAAACAAAAAACAACACCAAAAATACACAGGCAGTCTATCATATTCCAATGAAAACAAGAAATACCTGTGAAAGAATGGGGGAAACACTCCAGCTTAATCAGACTGTCTCAATGGCTGGTTTCTGTTAGCAAGTGGAAAACTCAGACTGATAATGTGCATTGTGTTGCAGATTTGTCATGGCTTATTTTCTCTTGTAAAATTTGTATATGCTTGGAAGTGCTTTTGTCTTTGATTAAGTGATATCGTACCTTCTGGTAGATTAAAAATCTCTTGATTAAACTTTACTGTGTTTGTATACATGTCTTTAATTTCTGAAACTCATTTTAAAAGCAGAAAAAAAGGGTTTTCTCTGAACAGAAAAAAAAAAAAAAGGACAGGGAAAAAAAATCCAAAACCAAATAATCCTCCTAAAATTAATGTCTTCCACAACAGAAACTGTGTGTGAGATAATTCACAGCAGTGATTTTATTATCTGTATTACCTGTATCTTTTCAGTCACCATGTTCTGCAGTCGATAGGACGTTTTTAGATTAAAGTTTATTCCCATTGAGACATGAGAAAAAGCATATGTGCTTTGTATCTGCACAGTGAAAAAATCCTTTACAAGAAAAAAGACCAATAACTATGTCAAAGCTATAATCCTGTAGCAGACCTACATTTAACCTCAAAGAACAATCAGAAAGCAAGAGGAAAGAGTGAGAGGAAAGAGAAAACATAGTATTTCACACAGCTAGTCATTGCTATGTTTTTCTGTACTTTTTAAACTTTTTATGCTGAGGATTTCCCCAGTGATGACGACCCCACACCCCACAGACTGAACTGCATTTCTATTTTCATTCTTAGTGAATTTTTGCCTACAAGTACTTGAAGTGCCAACAATTTATTGTATTGTTTCTTCCTGCAGATATTTGCCTTTCTTTTTTAAACAAAGGCTTTATGACTTCTTTAGTAGCTAAGTTAGCATGTTTGATATCTTTATCCATTTTGGTAATTCCTCTTTAGATTCTTATTTTTATTCTGAATTCAGAGGTTTTGGGTTTTTTGAAGATTAAAAAAAAAAAATTGAGACGTGTTCATAGTTTTTCCTCGCAGTGTAAGGAAACCCTTAATTTTCCACTAAACCAGAGGAATCTGTATATATTCTATGCTACATCAGAATTTTATCTGTCATCCTCACTGTAGAAATTGTCATTATTGGAATTGTTACTGTTGTGGCTCTCTCACTACTGAAATCATTATTGAAATCCCTATTGAAAAGTCTTCTTTCCATAACCAAATCCTTTTGCTGAACACACAAAAAATAATTCTCTTTTATTCTTACATTGGATTTTGGATTTTTGATTTTCTTAACTTGGATTATAGTTGCTTAATGCATTGAGAACTTGCTGGAACCTCTATTTATCATTACCTTAACTCACTTAAGTGCTATTAGAAACAGTGTGAACAGCTATTGAAAAGGTTTTGTAAATCCCACCTAGCCCAGCTAGTGACTGAATTATCAAAAGGAATTTGGAGGGTTGAGCTATGATATTGAAAAATTTTGTATAACTTTAATGTGAGCCCTAAGTATTAGAAGGGATTTATTGTAAAATGATATTGCATGCCACAGGTGAAACTGTATTGAACAATATGCACCTCCAAGGGATCTTAAATTTATCTGTATCACCTCACCTGGGAGATCAGGCTACAAAATGCATGGAATACAAAGGTAATAGAAATAGCAAAACCAAAAAGCTCTCGTATGCTGTCTTCCCAAGCACTGATGCTGCAAGTGATAGAGATGATAATCCTGTGCTCCTGCCCCAGGATGCAGTTTTACCATGTTAATGTGACTTATGGAAAGATTCAGGAGTAGGACACATCATAGGCAAGGCTTTAGAGTGACCTAATTATGGCCTTCTGGTACCTGAAGGGAACCTACAAGAAAGATACAGGGAGACTATTCACAAGGGCCTGTAGTGATAGGACAAGGTGGAATGGCTTTAAACTGAAAGAAAATAGGTTTAGATTAGATACCAGGAAGGGGTGCTTTACTGTGAATGTGTTGAGGCACTGGAACAGGTGGCCCAGAGAAGCTGTGGATCCTCCAACCCTGGAAGTGTTGAACACCAGGTTGGATGGAGCTCTGAGCAACCTGTTCTAGTGAAAGGTGTCTCTTTCCATGGCATGGGCATTGGAACCAGGTGACCTTTTAGGTCCCTTCCAACACCAGCCGTTCTATGATTCTGTGGTTCTATGACACACTGAAGTTTTGGATATATTGTCTTCCTTGTTGTATACCATGTTTCCTAAATTCCAAAAGGAAAATTATCTTATAGGGCACCATGCTAACTGATTCTTTTTGTTTCTGTTCCTGAAATGGTGGTCTAGATTGGCTGGAGTTTAATAGATACATAAGTCCTCATAATATACCCTCAAAATGAAGATGTATCATTTCATGAATAGCAAATATGTTTGTGAAAAACATATATAAAAGTCCCCTTTCATTCCTTGAATCACAGCATTATTAATATGAGATTATTTACTATATCTTGTAGACTAAAAATTTATCAAGTTCTGTGTAGGATCTCTCTAGATTAATTACAGTAACTCAATTTGACTTGGAATCTTAGATGCTATGTGATAGATCATATGACTTAAGTCAACAATAAGAAAAAAACCTCCAGGGAATAAGATAAATTTTAACAATTGGCATTACTATACCAGATCAGAGGTAGTGTGACTCAAAATCCCTGCAATGAGAAAAATGAGGATTCCACATTTTCAGCAGGAATTTTCATTGTACAAATCCTCTCTCCTGGGGCCAGATTACTTGCTAAAGTAGGGATAGCTAAGGAGAGCTCAGATCACCTAGTGAAGGTGTAAGCAATATTATTGTGAAAAGTCTCTCTGGCTATCTGTGAGATGTCTTTGCAGAGACCAATTAAAGAGCAAAGAAATGGTTCTTCATCTTGCTGTTAGTGTCTTTGTTAATGGTATTTCTTCCAGAGATAGCATAACAAGATTAAACACTGAAGGGCATATTAGGAGAAAATGGTGGTTATTTAGTGAAATTCTCACGTATTTTCCAAATTTATTTTCACATTTGTGAAGTGTTGCTGAAAATTCATTTATTTTTATTGGAAAAGATATAATTATGAAGCAATACATAGTACCAAACACACACAAAAAATGAGAGGAAAGACTAAATCTTTGAAATTTGTTCTCATTTGTTTGCAAACTCTACCTATTTCTATAAGTGAAGGCAACTTCATAAAGAGAACAGATATTACTGAAAGAAAAGGAACAAGAAAGGGCAAGATTTCAGGCTCTCAAAGCTTTTATTAGGTGAGAAATAGATGTGGCCAAATTCAGTACAAGTATGATATACTAGAAATGAAGGAAAAGCCTTGTCTGTGAAACATAGAGGTCTGTTTCATGGTTCTTAGTAATACGCAGTTGGGTTTTTTGGATTAAAAAAAAGTAAGAAATTATTTACAATCTGAAGTGTTTCATACTTTTCAGCTCTGAAAAGGGTATGCAATAGGTACATGCAGTGTTTAAGGTATTCTCTGAGCAGTGAACTACACAAAAAGAAACTGCGAGAATGCAAGTGGGAAAGGAGAAGAGCTGCTACTGAGATCTGGGAGAAATCTTTGAGTTCTTTAATGCATAGCATATATACAAACATTAAATAAAATTTTGTGAGTGCATGGAGTGTGTAATGCAAATAATTCTCAAATGCTCATTTTGGTAGATTTGGGATTTCCAGCATTATTCACCAACAGAACTGATTCCTTCCATTGATGTCAACTTTAAGCATAACTGTCTAGACTAATGTACAGTGTTCATTTTCCAAGTGGCAAGTGATTGCCAGTGGCAAAGTAACAAATGATTGTGTAACACAACTCTGAAACAAAGATGTCAAAGTCTACTGCTCATCTCTGAAAAATGTGGTAATATTTGTGTCACTTGTAACACTGGGTGGTTTTGGTTTTTTTTCAAATAGAAATTTAGTATTGAAAACGAGAGGCATTGCAGCTACTTTCAATCAACTAGGCCACTGTTAAATGAATTTCCAGTTCTTATCCTTCTGTTTTCAAAGGTCAGAACATGCCTCATATTTGCTATTCCAGTAATGTTACGCGGCATGGTAGTGTTTAAATGGTGTTAAGTTTGTTAAGTCTTTTCTATATTGAACAGGCATTTCTCATGGTACACATTAAACTTGGATCCTTTTCACAAAAAAGGCAGATATGAAAATCTGTAGGTATAAATACCAAATACACAAAAATACACAATGCCAAGGCACTCGTATTATTTCATACATCATCAACTGAATGAGTGTAAAAATAAAAGAGTAAGTAGTATCTCTGTCTTTGTATAATTAAAGGTTTGGGATTGAGGAAATTAATCTATGAAAATTTTATCCTTTTATTGGCTGTAAGGGTGTTGAAGTGCAATGAGCATAGGCTGTACTAGACATGCTGTTCAGAACTTCAGTAGTCCTTAACTGTCATCTTCCCAAGATATTTGGGATGTTAGTTCTAATACAGAGAAATATGAAAATCTTGGTTTTATGTTCAATCAGATAATTTCCTAAAACTATTACTGTGGATTCTGTGCATCTTATGCACAGAAATGTGAATATTTGTTTAAGAGACTCTTATCTAATTCAATTCCTAGAATATATAGCATTTTAAAAACAAAAAGATATATATTTAACATCTAATTTTATGTGTCACTTTTTAATACCAGTAAAGCTGGTGACTTTTCAGGCTAAAAAGTACTGCCTGGGCTAAACATTGACATTGACATTGACACTGAAGCTTTTATATTTTGTTTTCATTTACATAGAAATTTAGTCTTAATACTAAAGAACTCTTTAAAATATTTGAGAATGGTAGCCACAGGACAGAGTGTTTGTGGTGAGGTATTTCTTAAAGAAAAAAGAAACAGTTCTCTAACTAGTTATTTGCATATTGAAGATAAAAGCTCTCTGCCAATTTTAGATTATAAACGTGATGTCTGCACTCAGTCTTGTAGGCATGTCTACTTTCCTTATTTCAAATTTTGTTTTCATGCCTCTTTTAAGTCCTTAAATTATGGCTAGACCCTTCAAGGAAAGTAATATTTTTCCTCATGAGTAATCTCATTTCACTCAAATTAAATATAGTGGAATTACAGGTGATATAACTGTGTCAGAGACCAGCTTATTGTTTTAAGTATTTTCTTCTTCTTCACTAAAATACATTAACTAACATAAAAGAAGAGGAAAAAAATGTGAATGACTCAGTGGGAAGGCTTACTGAGACCTTCCCTAAGGGTTCAGCAGACTGAACCTCTTCATAAATTACCTTCTGCTCCTCTTGCCGTTGCTACTCACTGCTGCAGTAGTTTGTGATTTATGAGTTATGATTAACGATTCATGCCTTCGTGGTTTTACTTGGCAATCACTCATAGGTGAAAAACACTTTGCTTGACAAATTAGGCTATTTTATAAAATCTTAAATTTGTTTAAATCTATTACCTTCAAAAGCATAGAACATATAGGAGAAGCAAACTTTTTCTTGTTGCTTTCAATCGCAAAAATTGTTGCTTTTTGAGAAGTATACAGGAATTTCTGTTCTGGTTTTCTTGTCATCATGAAGCTTGAATAAAATTCTTACATGCTGAATAAAATATCTTACATGCTGAATTCCCCAGTGATTTTGCCTTTAATATGCATGCCATTACTTGGATCAAATTCTGCCTTCCCTGTCCAGCTGTGGCAGCAGTTTCTTGCCCTTCAAGTTATAACTAGAAAAGAATCATGCACATAGAATCACATGGAATATTCTGTGTTGGAAGGGACTCATTGAAATTACTTTCAGTCAGGTGTTGCACAAAGTGAATATAAGTGTCATAGTCTTGCTCACAAAGATCCTTTGCAATGTCACCAATTAAAAATTACTTAACCTTTCTAAGAACACCTGCATACCAGGAACATAATTTTTATTTGTTTAGAAATAATCTTGATACAATAGCAGAACTTTTTCTGACCAGAATTCAGGAAAAGTACTCTTTGCAACTTGAAAAAATACAGATATGATAGTGAGGAAAAAGAAAGAGAGGAGAGAGAAGATGGTAACTTGATGTTTTTCCAAACCCATGGGCCTTCCAATTACATTGCAAAAGATAAAGACAATAAGTTCCTTTTAAAAAAATGAAATCACTCTCCAACCATAAGTATAAAACTATCCTCATTTCCTGTTTAAAAAAACCCTTTTATCTCTATCTTTTTATACTGCATTTTAGCTCTTATCTGTTTGTCTGTGTTCCTTCTTCAAAGTTTTATAATCAACTATTACAAGTTCTTTGCCAAAAAGGAGAGTGAAAAGTTACTACTGCCTTCCATAATGCCTATTTTTATTTCTCATTAAGTCGTTACTATGACCACTGCTATTACTGTCATTGACTCTGATTTATGCATCTGCAGCTTCTAGCATCATTCAAGTATGGACCTGAAAAAGACGTGTTATCAGTTCTCGTGTTCCAAGGATACAGATCTACAATGTGCAATTAACACATTAATCAAACATCAAACCTCTCCTTAATATTTTGCAACGTTTTCCTTTTTTTTGCATTGTAACCACTGTAGATTCAAAGCAACCTTCTAGATAAAATACAATTTGTAAGACTATGAAAAATTCAAAAGGTTGTTAATGTTCATGTCCAGCTTGTAATTCTGAATAAACTGTATTCATGTTAGTCCTAGAAGCACACTTTGTGTTCACCAGTATTAGGTTTTATTAGAATTGCCTTAACCATTAGTGGGGTGAAAGGCAATTATACCTTTTTTTTCTGATATTAGATTCTTTCAAACAGGTAAGATAAGCCTTACCTCACTTAGAATCTTACCATAACTCTTTAAGACAGAGTATTTACCTATATTAGCAACCATTCTAATCAATTAAGAGATTTACTTTGGGGTTTCATTTCTTTGGCCTGTTTCAGATAATCTACTCTGATACATGGGAAACATATTTTTCTCAGGAACAGGAAAGATAGGGTAGGTTAGATAGTTTATACATAGGTTTTTATGTCATTATTGAGGCATAACCTGGAGTCATTAATGCACTGTTCAAGTTTTCCAGAACACACTGGGAACACTGCTGTAGATAGGGAGTACAGGACCCAGCTTTCCCTAATGTAGGATTCCAGCTAAAGAGATTTATCTTGGTTTACCAGGTTCCCCGAGACTTCTGTGTGGGTGTGCTGACCAATAGGACTTATTACCTAACTTATGCTTTCCCTGTTTTTCAGCTTACAAAGAAGGCAAATTGACCATCTGCTTGCAGTGGGTCTCTTGAAAGATTTGAGGGTTTTAAAGTTCTCAGATCTCTCCTCTTGACTACAGGTCTTTATGTGCCTATTTTTGCATAGTTCCTCCTCTTCCCCAGGAATTATTTATTGTCATAAACAAAACCTTACTTTCCTCAATAGATCTAGAATACCACAAAACTTTGCTCTGTTCCTTGAGGGAGGCAATTTTTCTAAGTCATATCTGAGTAGGTCACAGAAACCACAAATGAATTCAATGTACTGCCTTTCAGTTTCACTTAACACAAACACATGGCATGTCTAATCTCCACTCCTAAATCTACATTTACAGAAAAAAACCTGAATTAATGGAATAAAGAAATAATTATTATAGTTCTGGCTTTAGTTAGTGGAGTCAATTAATATTTTGCTGGTAGAAGCAGAGAATGGCTATGAATTTGTTAAACTATACGTGAACTACCCTGATTACTTGAAAAACAGAACAAAAGCTCTAGTATTTCAGTGAAGCACGGCGCCAGTGCTCAAGTTGTTTATCTTTAATGATGCATCCTCTGTAAACACTGCTATATTGTGAGACTTTACAGATTGTTTTTAAATCCCTTGTGAAATGAAGAATAATCAGCCTTTGGGAAATTGGATATTGCAAAAATTCTTCTGTATCTTTTGCACTCAGATGTGGGGATGCTAAAATTGCTCTTTAAAAAGTTCGATATGAAAGGAGGTTTTTAATTCTCACATTGAATGCTAGCAATAACACAATACATATCTCAAACAAAGAAACAATCCTTTGTAATATGAAAAAGTAACTGCTATTTGAAACTTCAGTTTTATTCTGGTCACCTGTAAAATGCAGAGCAACTTACCGCTTTCTGCAAGTGGGCAGAAGTAGAATATACCTTGTAAACACAATGTTATTTGCCAAAATAAGGAATTATGACATTAGAGTTGAATAGTTGCTGTAAATTTGTAACATGGGTATTTAGTTAAAATCTAAATATCTGAATTTTAAGGTATGGCATATGAAGGCACAAATAATTTATAAATTAAATGCTAAAGGAATTCCAATTTGTCTCTTTCAGACTGATGCTTGCTCTGGCAACTGAAGTGATGATGTTATTTTCTATGGAGCATGCCACTCATGAAGAAAGCTCGTAGTTTTGTAGGTACCTTAATCGTCAGTGCACTCTTTCACAATCCAGAAAGCCTGATGAAATAACATGCCTTTATGTATGTTAAATCTTTTTTACTTTATATGTATACACATATATTGTGTATAGGAGTTTAGGCTATTGGATTTTTTTACAGAGAGAAGAGTTTAAAATGAGAGTCAAGACCTGGGAAGTAAATTTCCACATTTATTTGTACTTCAGCAATTTAGTTCAACTCACTGGAGAGATCAAATAGGCCATTATTTAGTCATACTTACTTCTATGTTGTTAAAGTACATGTGTTAACACAACTGAAAGTTGCTTAATTCTGAAAGTAACTGGTGCAATATATAATAGAGCACTGTCCTCAGGGAAAATAGAGAGTACCACTCCTACCTGCCATGAAAGCTCTGATATTAATGAGATTTAAGTGCTCCCATAGGTCTTCTGTTGAGGGAAAAACCCAGAAAGCTGACAGGGGAAATTATTGTAAACAAATAGACCTAATTCCTCATTTTTCTCAGATATCATTAAATATTTCTATGACAATTTTAATGAAGTACAAATAAAGCCCCAAGTTTTTACTGAACTTTCTGAATGTATTCTTAACCAAACACTTAAAATTGTACAGTTAAGTGAACCATTTTATGGTAAACATTAAAATATTGTAGGATTAAGATTTGTTAATTCTTAAGCCAGCTGTGATATGTCAGCATATCACTGATTATGCTGGAAAAGTTGTACATATTTACCATGTTTACTATCAATACTTATTCAAACCTCTTTATTTCAAAGTATTTCAGACATGTCAGTCTAACTATGCTGGCATAAAATAGATGAAAAAAATAGTACCACCTTTTGAGAAAAACTGGTTAGAGAGAGCAAGAGAGAGCGAGAGAGAAACAGATTCTTACTCAGTGAAGCCTTTGATATTTGGTGGAACTCCACGGACTTCAGTGGGACACAAGCACAGACTGTAACTAAACTCTTAATTTTGTCATTGAAATGAGATCTACAACACAAATAATATATGGTGCATATCTGCTAAAGAAAAGGTAAGTGTATTACGACTCAGTGTAAATTTATTACGGAATCACTTAGATCAGACAATGGTTATGCCTTTGAAGGCAGAACATAGAGAGGCAGCAAGCACTGAATAAAACTGGTAACTTGAGGAATACTCTTCCCTATGAAAAGATAGCTTATATTATGCATGAATTGAATATTTGGGACACATCAACCTTGAATATTCTCTGTGATAGCAGGACTCAAATATTCTTCTTCAACACTGTTCGTTACAAACTTAATTTCAGATTAGTTTTTTCTTTAATATCACATAAATGCTTCCCACTGCTTCCTCTAAACTATTTTTTCTTTTGTTCCTGCTATTAAAAGAAAATAATGCATTACCACCTTCATAGTTTTCCTTTATAATTTTTCTTATACGTTTGTCTGTCTTGTTTCCTCTGAATTAGCAGAGCAACTACTCATTACCATTATTCATAGGATGCAGCTTTGCTCAAGCCTTTTAAGAAGATTTCTTATTTTATTTTCTTCATTCCTGCAGGTTTTCCTGATTTGTTTCTTTTACCTTCTCTTTATCATATGTACATCACTGTATTTTCCACACTTGTTTTACTCTGCTGCAATGTCTTACTACGTTTCATTTCCCATGCAATATATATCTCTCTGATTTGCCTTTCATTATTTTGCGAATTAGAAGACATCTTATGTCATATAAAATATGTGGGTGTACTAATTTTAAAGTGAATGAAAAAAAATAATTTTAATGCCACTTTAATTCTAAATAAGCATCTATATAATGATCCCGGTTAATTAATCCATTGCAAGAGATATGTTGAACATTTTTTTCCCTTTTTATTTAATTTCTCTTTATAAAGCTAGCAACATAATGCCCAGAACCCATAGTTTAATTTTATTTTACTGGATTTTAATTGCTTCTTATTTATGGAGGAAACACTAATGAAGAGTCAGATGGTGAGAGATTATTTAAGTGCTATGCCAACTTTAATAACCTCTTTCACTTAATGGCTGTTTCTTTTATAAAGCTGTTTCTTGTATTTTCCCTGCAAGATCTTTGTTCATTCATCTCTTTGTTGATGAGTTCTAAATGTTTCTGAGTCACTTTCAGAACTCAACATGAGCAGCTCTAGCACCCTCTGTGAAACACAAGGAAACCTGCTTACAAAAGAGTTAAGGATATTCAGTGTACTGCATAAACTGAGTCAAAAAATCATCTGGTTTAAACTAGAAATGCTGATAAAACGTGATGTATTGTAATTTAGTGATATCTGAATTCCTTCTACTTTATTGATTTATTACTCTATAGACAGTGACAGATATTTTGGTGGGTATTATTTAGGTTTTCAGGATAATATTCAGCTCACTGAACAATTTTTTTTTTTTACTCGCAGGTTTCATCTCATTTGAATTTAGCCACCTAAAACCCAGTCAAAACAGGATGATAAACATTTTCACCTATATACTTCTGACTCTACTAGATCACCCTGTAGCAGTTCTAAATATAAAAGAGTTCTTAAATAGAACACCATGAAAAAGCCTTCATGAATCACTGAGAGTTCTGAATTCTAAGAGAAAGGATGGGCCTGTTTATTTGAAAGACAAATATCTCTCCTGAACTTTTTCTGAACTTTTAACAGTGTGTCATCTGCATGTAGTCTAAACCTTAAAATGAAATTAAGGAAGTGTCACACTCTTTCAGAATCCTAAAATTCCATCTGGAATCTCTTCTGCTATTTGACTTTATTAAAGGTAAATTTTTTTGTGAAAGAGGCATGAAAAACAGATGGAAAAAAACTCCCCTTAAATAACTTAATCTATAGTAGGTTTTTATGAAGTGACTGTACAATGATGTGCACCCAGAACTATGCCTGGGCTTAATTTGTAAAGGAGCTGCAATGAAGAAAAAGACAATACAGAAAAGACAGGATATCAGGGATTCATCACTTGCTTTTTTTTTTTTTTTTTTTCCCCTTTGACCTTATATTTAGCAAGATAAACATTGCTTTACATAAGCTTCCTAGAGATATTTTGTCTTTTGGAGAAAAATATCTCATCATACACTTACAGAGAAATTAAACAAAAAAATTCTATGACATTCTCAGCTAATTTTGTCAATTCTTGAAACAGCATCTCAAAGGAGGCATTTTCTCAATGGGTCAAGTTAAAGAAGAAAAGAATATTCCTTTATGGGGGAAGGCATATGGAAAGTAGGATTCAAAGGTAACTTGAGTGATTCATGAGGTAGCAGAATTGTTGCAATGCTAGTTAATGTTGTGTGCCTCAAAAGTTTAAACTAAATTTAGGAAAAGAAAAGAAAAGAAAAGAAAACAAAACAAGCAACACTCCCTACCAAGAAACCCTAACAAAAACAACATAAAAAAACACCAAACCAACCAAACAAAACTACAAAGAAGAACTGAGGATAAGCTTTTTGAGCTGAACTATCACAAAATAACATTTTATATACATTATAGTCTAACACAAACATTTTATATACATTATAGTCTAACACAAATCTCTGTTAGTTGATAGAGGTTGCAAGATTTACTAACTGATATCAAAGACAGTTACTAGATTTCTGATCTGTGACACCTGTTACTGTTAAATTTTTTTGATAGATCAGAGATGCCTTGTTAAGGACAAGCCAAAATTCCCCAGCATATACAGCTTTGCCATTTATCCTCTCTAGTCTAATACAGAAATTATATTAGTAAATGTCTGTAATGTTGTTTGACACATCTCAATGCCTGTGCAAATGAAAAATGTTAATCTACAAAACATCCCAGAGGGGAGGAAAGGTGGATTAATTTTGTGTGGTTCAATTCAGTTCCTTATTGAGTTCAGTGCGATGATGTTGAAGAAATGACAAAATATGCATCTAGAATAAGAGAACAAAAGTTAAACTTCATACACTGTGAAAGCATTTAATGATCTATAACATTAGAGGAATTAGAATTTTATCTTTTATTGTTTATATCTAGCTGTGTTTTACATATGAGGAGGCTGTTATATTTAGAAAATCTTCTTGCAGCAATATCCATTCTTTCTCTTTTTTTTAAAATCTGAGTACCCTGTTTAATCAGGGAAAAACAGATGTTTTGCAATATTGTAAAAATGTCTTTGTCTGGAAATCTGAATGAAGAGACAATGAATGATGGGAGTGTCTCATGGGTATTTATACACAGAGAACTCTGAAATCCACATAATTATGGTAGAGTTAGATTAGATCTTGGATCAACTTCAAGGATTTTGTGCTGAAAGTATGTTTCCTTTATTACAGAGTAGTAATAAAAAGAACTATAGCTTTTCTTATTCTGTCATCAATATTATTGTATAGCTATTGAATACTATTGAATCGGCTGAAAGTCTCCACTGAGAAATATTGTTTCCCTATAATCTTATCAAACAATTATGAGTGAATGAACTCAATATACCAGAATAAAATGTGATGAAGTATGCTGGCACTGATGTAGTTCTCCATTGTGGTGTTAATAAATTCGACACAGGAATTTTTACAAGATCTTAATATGAGATATTCAGCTTATGGACATCTTGTTTGTTACCAAGATTGTAGTTTGTATTTGGGAAGGGGTTTTTTTTTTCAGTAGACTTAGGGTTTTCCTCCAAAGTGTTTAACAAGAATAGCAAATTTCTAGTTACTTTCGAGTATTCTGGACCAAATTAACCAATTTCAACACATTTGTTAGTATTTAAATTTCATAATACATTTTCCTCTTTTTCAGTTGTTAATACTCGAATAGTTATATTTTATAAATAAAAGGTCCAGGGACTGCTTTATTATTACTGTTTTGGGTTCAATGCCTTGGTCTCTGAGGAAATAAATCTATAGCAGATAATTTAAGTATACCAAATCTAATTTTACTCAATAAGCATAAAATTGAGAGAATGAAAATATTGATTACTATTGATTATTGAATAACTACACAATTAGAAATACTTAATGAAATTGTCAGCTGATTTTCCAGACGTCTGAGAAGCCTTTATAATAGAACAGATAAAAGGAAAAAAGTTTAGCTTAAGACGCTAGTTCAGAAAAAAGTCTAGGACAAAGGACTACCAGAAGGCTGGGGCACAGAAAAGCATCAACCATATATAAAGATGAGAAAAGAAGAGTTACTACAGTCAAAGAATGGAAAGCTCATATGAAAAATCAAGCTGGCAGAAAAATGACTGGTATTGGCAGGATGAGGAGAAAAAACTAGAGAGGAGCAAAAGAAAAGATTCATTTTGATTTGGAAGATGTGAAAACTGCAACAAGGAAGAGATTAAAAAAAAAATAAGAGACAACAACAGAGCAGATTTTAGGTGGATTTGCACGAATACTTGGAAAGCTTGGAAAGCTGATTAATCAGGACTGGATCTGAGTCAAGAAATTATGTTTATCTAATGTGATTTTAGCTGTCAAAACTGACAAAAATATCATAGGACTCAGTTAGAAATATCAAAAGGACTTAGGATAGGGAAAAAAGCCCCGAACCCACAACCAAAATAAACCAAACAGAAGTAACCTGTAGTTAACTACAAGACTTTTCTCCAATCAGAAAGAATTGAGGTCAAGAGAAAACACTCACTATTAAATTGTAAAATAAAATCTAGAATTCAAAGCACTATTCAAAAGTTGTTAGCCTCTAAAGTCTTTTCCCTTTGAAAAAAAATACCATTTTCTGTGTGTGCTGATTCCCATCTCCTACCAGATATAAATTTCAGTCACTTCACAGCTTTACTGGGTTAGTACTTTGGGCTGGCCAGTAAAGCACACAGGAGAACGGGGAAGAAAAAAGGGGGAATAATTAATTTGAGGTTTTTTCAGTTTTAAGGAATGTATATTCATTCACACACACAAGTAAAACACCTCAGTGCAATAACTTTATTACAAATGTAAATTCAAACATTCCAAACTTCATTAAAAGCCAAGGAAAGATTTTCTTTTTAACCAAAATAATTTAATGCACTTACACTTACACATTTTCATTTTGGTTTTTTTTTTTTCCTCTCCTTCTGGAAAACACAACTAAAAAAAGTTAACTGAGGTACATTCAGAAGAGTTACAGAGGAGAAATAGTGACATGAAGTAGTGATAAACTAATAATGATTTTAACAGTGGGTTTTTTGCACAACAACTTAATGGATAAAGTTGGCATTCAAATTGTGGAAAAAGTGAGGTAAAACACATATGTACACACACATACACATATTTATAAATGTGCTTTGTAAGCTGAAAACTGTTTGAATAATATTTTGAACTTATAGAGCTACTTGATTTGTCAAACTCACTTGAAACATTTACTCAAATATTGTAAATATTTATCATATGTTATTGTATAGTATAAGCAATTTTGTAGCTGAGAAAAGGGTTCAATGTAAATTAAAGGTCTGACTTTGTGTAGGGGGACCATATTTCATAAGTAACTTGTCCTTTATTTGTAAAACAAGCAACACAAAATTAGACTGTAGTACTGTTACATGTCGCTGAGATAACAGAAACAGTGCAAAAGAGTGTGTCTCGCAAAAGCAAAGGACAATATAGATTCTGATTTTAAAATTTACAAAAGGATCACTGCAAGGTTAAAAATTTTCCTGATGAAGAGAATGATAGGTAGATTTTTGTATTCTCTTTACCTGAATTTCCAAATAGAATTTGAGAGTTAATCTTTGGTCACAAGATGATCAAACATGTTTTGTGTTATTTTACGTTTAACACCATGAATTACAGTATTGCAAAGAAAGTAAAGTGGAGGAAGCTTCATTTCAGGCTGCATGTGTTTTCTCTGAGTCTTGGGGTTTTATTCATGAGACTGACCTATGTTGAAGTCTGTAGTGGTATATTTCAGTCATAAATTTTTTGTAGTTTTAATAGTTAAATTAAAGTCAGATTGTATTTGTCCTCATGCTGCAAAGGAGAGACAACCTTAAAATACAAAGCAGAATGATCAGCTTAATTAACCAGTATGACAATGCTTTGCTTTCAGTGGAACTAACTGAAGAACTACTAACATGGATTCAATAACTTCCTCCAGTATTTTTACTTACTTACAAAGTCATTTCAAAGGACTTAACTAGCCAACAGTACATGAAGAAAAATAATAGAATAAGTCACTAGCATTTTAATTTTATTTTGAAATTCTTGAAAAAATACAGCTTACTCTCATAGTCCCATATAACAGCTGTTTCATGTTGTAGTTTTAGTTGCTAAGAAATTATTAAATAATATGCCTCATTTAAACCTTTTCTTTCCTTTTTTAAAAAATTTTCAGCTAAAACAGAAACAGACTGGCCTGAAAAAGTAGGGGATGAATTACTTAAGTTCATACTGTTTCAGCTAAAACAGAAACAGACTGGCCTGAAAAAGTAGGGGATGAATTACTTAAGTTCATACTGTTTCAGCTAAAACAGAAACAGACTGGCCTGAAAAAGTAGGGGATGAATTACTTAAGTTCATACTGTTAAGGAATTTCATGATGCATTGCTTGCAATGTTAAAAGTAAAAAGTTAAAATTCTGTGTTTGTTTCATGCTTATATGATTTTGTAGCACCAAATTGAAAATCTTCATGAGGGAAAATTAGGAAGCATTAAATGTATTTAATGAAATTTAGTCCTGTGGAGAAGACTGATTGAAAATTCTTCAAGACCCTTTTGGAATGGATAACCTTGGCCAGTAGAAAATAAAGTCTGGGATTAGTTGATAGCTGTAGTTCACTTTCATTTCCTATATGGACAAATATTTTAGGTGTTCTTGCCATCTGTGTGGCTAATAGTAATCAGTTTCCTTTTCTAGGTTGGAATGAGTTTGGGGCAATCTATTTGGAGAACACATTTGGAAAAACGGTTTTCAAATGGCTAATTCTATAATAGCTGACATAACAGTCTATTATCTTCTTGATAGCTTCTTGATTATTTTTGGTCTTAATTTATTTCAGTAACATTAAGGATTAAGACAAGAAAAAAGTTGTTTTATTATAGTCCTCTCTTGTTATTAAAGGCCTTCTCCTTAAGTTGAACTTCCCAAAGAAAACCTAAAGGGTCTTTCTGATTCTAAAAAGCCATGTTTTATTAGAAAACTAGAATAATGTGTATATTTTGAAAAAGGGCCACTCAAAGTGATCAGATAAGACAGAATAAAATAAAGGGAATTTATAAGAAAATAATCTCCATGTGTAGTGTGTCCTTCCTTGTTGGAAATTGCATTCATATACAGTTTTTGTTAACTCAGTAGCTCCCCAAATTCCTATAGATTGTACTAGCACAAACATTGGTTGTGCTGCAAGCAGTCTGTTCTTCTGATACACTTGTTTCCACATCTTTCTGCCCTTCCATAAAATCTGTAAACTGCTGAAATTTCTCATTCACTGCCAAAGACAAACACAATCTCATGTTGTCTCTAGTATTCCCATGACACTCAGTCATCAGGTTTTTAAGTGATGATAGCATAGAAAATGGGAGCAAACAGATATAACACATTATATTTATCACAAAGGCCAAGACCTGCCTTGTTACACAAAACAATGTTGAACCGAGAAGTTTATGTCATCACTCTAGGCAGCTCAAAGGAAAACACTGAAAAAATGAAATCTGAGATAAAAATGTTAATGTTGGCATTACAGAAAACAAAGAACTTTTAATTGGAAATGACTTCTGGAGATCCTGAATACAGGACTAAATTCAGAAGTATATCAGGCTCAAGGCTTTGAAGGTCCTTTTTAATATTTTCTAATAATGAAATTTTTACCAACAACTCTCATTACAAATTTTTCTTATCCTTATAGCTAATCAGAATTTCTTCTGCATCCATTGTTTCTTGTCCCTTTGTGTGTACCTGTGAGAAAAATCTGGTTTCATCTTTCTTTTAACATCTCTTCATGTTCTTGAAGTCAACAATAATATCCTTCCCTGTGTCATCTGCAGACTAAACAAACTTATCTCCCTCAACCTCTCCTGGTATGTCTGGTTCCCCAGTCCCTCTAAGTGACACTGTTACAGATATGTTCTAAGTTATTGACACTTTTCCATGCTGGTGGTCCCAAATCTGGGCATGTATGACCACTGGACCATCCCAGGAATGGTAATCACTGTCTTCAGCCTTCTCTTGCTGAAGCTACGGTTCATCTCTGCAGGTACATTTCTACAATATCCATCTTATGGTTCAAATTCTCCCGCCACCCCCAGCTCCTTTATAGATCTTGAAAGCTTTTCCCTTCCCCAAAACTAAGCTCCTGTACATATGTAGCTCTCACAACCAGATTACCTCATCTACTTAGATATAGAATTTATTCCCCCTACCCTGGGTAAGCATGAGATAATTCAAAAGAATATGTTCACCAAGTCTCACTAGAAAACCTGGGTGAATAGCTTGCATGACTGAGAAGGAGTAACATCTGCCTCTACCTCTGACATAAAAATATAAACACTTAGCAGAACAGAGCTACTTTTTTTGAAAAATTTCTTAAATACCTTACACATTCAAGATGTCTAAGAACATAATGCCTGATCACTTCAGTCAGAGGATCTCGTTGACTTAGACAGGCTAAGACGGCAAATACCATTTATTGCTTTCCTAACCTTAGGCAAAATTAATCAAATCTTTTGAGAAAGGAAATCTAGTAACAGGCACTCAGTCCAGAGAGAACAGTGGTATTCTCCAAGATAGAAACACAGAGATAACCTTGGGAGGTGGTAGGGGAAAACTTACTAAATAGAGGGGCAAAGCATATCTTTGTAGGAAATAAATCCTATGTACATGGCACGTTATTGTTACAGGTTAATCTCCAGATTGTATGTATGTTACAACAATTTTGCAATATTTTGCTATTTTGCAAAATATTTTAGATTCTATTATGGCAGGAAATTTTGTTAAATAACTATCAGCCTCAAAAAGAGACATATTTTTCCTCTCCAAAGAGTATAGACATAAAGATTTTCCTTTTTAACATGTCTTCATGAAGTATTCAAAAGTCGTAAAGGTACACTTGTTCTCAAAAATTATGACATTTCTTAGAAATATGCAGATTTTGCAGTATATGCTGCCTTTGTTTCTTTGTCTATTTTTGATGTGTTTTATGTGGAAATAGCCTTCCTAAAATTTAGACAATATTCCAGTGCCCATTATAACATAAAACAGGAAAGTAAATTCAGGTATAAGTAGATTAACACTGAAAAATGTGAGAAGTACGCTTTGATTACTGCTTTAAAGTGCTGTAAGCCCGGATTTTATATCGTTTGAAAGAGAAAATGAGTTAAAAGTAATCCAAAAGTACTGACAGCTAAACAGACATTTTTTTTTCTTTCTGTATTGAGTCATGAGCATAGTGTATCAAGGGAGAATACCCCACAAGCAAAGAGATTTCATTCAGTGGCTCGCGAGCAAGTGAGCAGTGATGAGAACAACCTGCATGTGAGATATGGCTGGCCTGACAAAAGCACAGGGCTCTGCATACAGTTAACAACCAGATTTTTCCTGTCATGTTGGAAACGAGTAATTCGAGCAAGATAGCTATTAAGGTACTTTGGCATGCTTACAGGTGACAGATGTCTTCTATTCCAGTTCCAGGAAATAGGCATCTCTCAAAAAATTGGCATTTTTCTGGAAAAAAAGAGGAAAGTGCTGGGAAGCATGAATTCAGCTCAAGAACTTGGATTGCTATAAAGTTGGTTTTCAGTTATATTCTTAGCGCTACTAAATAGAATTGCAAACATAAATTTAAGCAGAATAAAATAAGGAATGGGAAGGTAGAGAACACTTTTCTGCATATCTAAACAGGTTTCTTTTTTAACAAGGGCAGTTCTAAGTCGTAACATGAATCTGTAACTTAGTTGTAGCTGGAAGATCTTCCAAGATAAATAAGATTACAGATCAATGAACAAAAGAAAATATTTTGCCAGCACAAATATATATTTTGATGAAAAATTCATGGTTGGAAATCCCTTTTAGAGACCTTTTATATTCTCTACAAAAGGGTATACTCATGCTCAAGTTTCAGGACTGGGTGATGTGTGATGTCATTTTCAGTTTTGTCTTTATGGAATACTGTTAATAAGCTTGCTGCATCCCTTGAAAAAATTATTAAGAGATCATCATGCTACAGTGATTTCATGTTTGTTTTGTAAGTTGAAAAAACAATGCATAAATATCTTCACAAATCTTAAGAAGAGTGGATAAACACTGCAGGTACAGAAGTTGAGATATCTTTTATTATATTGTTTAACATCAAGAAATGGGTTGAATATTAGACAATTAATATTTTATCTTAAGCAATCAAAACTTATAAAAGTATTCATAAATTCAACTTTTGTTATTGTATATTAGCACTGATTAATAGTATTTACTAAATTGTGACAACATTCCTAGTGAGAGAAAATCTAGTGCAAAAAACCCACTTCATAAAAATACCTAGTGTATGGAAATGAAAAATAAAATAAAGAATTAATTCCTGCCATGAGACAATAATAATTTTAATGAAATTAAAATGGAGATGTATTTGAATCAGTGAACTGGGCTTTTTTTTTTTTTTCACGAGACTGAATTGAGCTATTAGCTTTTTCTGACAACATTCAAAGTAGAAATTTAGCTCTTTTAATTGAAATAAGTATGCCAAAATCTTATGGCAACAGCATTTATCCTCTCTAAGGGAAACAGGTTTCTGTTCTTGTCAGGGCTGGCAAGACTAGCTAGGAAGCTAAGCTTAATCATTTCTGTTCATGCCAGAGAACCCAAATGTCACCCAACTCTCAGACATGTTGAAAATGCAGCAATTTCTTCTGGAGGTTATACTGTTCTCCAGCCTTCTTTTCCATGTTTTGCACTGGTGTGTTTATTTTGCTCCACTCCTATTAGCTGCTGTATTATGCTTTAAGCATCTGTTTTGCTTTCTTGGTAGCATAACGGCACCAGAGAGCCCAAGGGACTTACCTTCTAGTACCCACAATTAATAATTAATCTGTCAGTGCAGTATGATTTCTGAAGCAGTGATAATGTCATAGGGATGCATTTCTTTCCACCTGCAGAACCCCTTACAGTATATGTTAGTGTTTGCATATATACATATCTATCCACACAATTTTATATAGAGGCAGATGTATGAGAAAGACACGAAGAAAGGTAGAGGTTATATGTCTAAAGCCATCTATGCATACGTGTACGTGTATCTCCACATGGACAGTATATCAGCTTATTAGTTTATAGAGCACTGTATTCCTCACAGATTTGGTAACTACATTGCTGCGACTTAAAAGTATAGGTGGGATTTTTTTCAAGGTTGTGATGCTTCCCAATATTATTCTTGCTGTGGGACAAAACAGTATAAAAATATCTTCTGGAAAACAGCCTTACATTATACTGATTTATGACAAGAATTATTGATACCAGTATTTTATTTCAAAAGTGAACTCACAGTGAAATGCTATTTTGGTGTAAATCAAGAAGAAACAACTTAGTCTTTAGTTTAGCGTAATGCATTTTTTCTAGTATTTTCTTACTGTACTAAATAAGTAGCAAGGGAGCATTCTAAATTTGATAGCAATGACTGCAATGTTAGACAGTGCACTGCAGTTTTTTAGACCTTTATGAGTTCACATATTTGAATTTCAGCAACTTATATATAAACATAGGAACCCTTCATTTAACCAAAATTAGGTATCTGCTTTGTACAAACTGAAAAACTTGCCACATTCCTTTGTGAAATCTCGACTGTAACTTAGTTAAGCTTAGTAGAGTTTAGAAATCAAGTTATCATAAAGATACATCATTAAGAAAGACATAATGAGCTCACAAAAAAATTCCAAATTATAAAATTAAATTTGGGTCTTGATATGTGTTTTATTGAAAAGTTTTCCTTCTGCAGACTGTAAATGTTCACTCTGATTTGCCTCAAAAACACTTTTGTTATGATAATATGGAGTCATATTTTTAAAAATATTGTGACAATTGCAAATTATAACATAAAAAGTGAAAAACTGGAAAATACAAGAAGAGTTGCACCTTTCAGTGATATATGTTTTGTGTGGCATTTTCATCCAACATTCTACTGATATCAAAGGAATATTCCTTTTCTTTTTCCTCTTTTCCTATTCTCTTGCTCCTTTTTTTTCCAGGTTTAGAAATCTTTCATATTTAAAGTGTCTTTTAAAGGCTTAGAAAAATATGCATCATAGAAAAATATTCAAACAAGAATATTTATTTTAAAACACAGAGGATTAAATTATGAAATAATCTTTAAAGTGTTTACAGAAAAAACTCAAAAATACATTCATAAATTATTCTTCTTTAGATTTTATGAAAATAAACACAAACCCAGACACTTCAGTAGTCTGATTTTTCAGTTTTAGAATGATCACAAGTTTATTGCCAAGTATGTTATAATGTTAATCTAAAGACTATCCCAAAAGAATCCCAAAAAAAGAGAATTGTGCAAGAATTTCATGCAATGAAAAATATGTGGTTTGTAACATGCATTTTTCAGATGAATGCAGACTTATTTGATGGGTAAAGGAGCAATAATGAAGGTCTTTGTCCAATTTTATGACATGGTGGAAATTGTGGTTTCCACCATCTGTTAACTGTTAATTCAGTCACTGTATTTAACACAGTTGTTTCAGTGCAATGATGAAGAATATAGAGAGAAAGGTACCTTTTACTAAGTATTATCAGCTGAAACTTTAATGTTTAAACAAATAGGAAGATTTTGAGAGAATACAATTTTATTTATGTGGGTCTTGGATAAAGTAACTCTTTATGGGGCAGGTCTCTTAAGTGCCATTTGAAAACTACATTTTTACTGGTTGCTTCCTACAATGTGTCTGCGAACTTTTCAGTCACTCCGTTCCACCAATATTGTGATGACAATATGCTCATCATTGTCTAGACAGAAAAATCTGATTTTTCCAGTATTTAGTGAAAAGTATGATTTATTTTACATTCCTAGACAATAAGGTATGCAATAAAAACACATAAAATTTTATCCTAATTTTTCTTATAAGCCACCTATAAGGAGTGAAAGACCACAGCAAGGTCACTCTTCAGCTTTCTGTTCTCCAGGATGAATAACTACAACTCTCTCAGCCTTTGTTCATAGTAGAGCTGCTCCAGCCCTTTGATCATTTTGTCTTTCTTTTGCTGAGGGTTCCAGAGTGGGGTGGATGTAGTGTTCCAGGTGGAGTGTCATGAGACTGGAGCAGAGAGGCCTAGTTCCCTCCCTCTCCCTGCTGGCCCTGCTGCTCTGGATGCAGCCCAGGACACGTTTGGCTTTCTGGGCTGTGAGTGCACAGTGCTGGGTCATGTCCAGCCTCTCACCCACCAGCACCCCCAGGTCCTTCTGGGCAGGGCTGCTCTCAGTCTGTTCAGCCTGCGCTGATACTGGGAATTGCCCTGACCCGAGTGCAGCACCTTTCACCTGTCCTTGTTGAACCTCATGAGGTTCACATAGGACCACTTCTTGAACTTGTTGTCATGGTACTGGTGGATGGCATCTCATCCTTCAGGTGTGTCAACTGCACTACTCAGCTTGGTGTAATCTGCAAATTTGATGAGGGTACACTCGATCCCACTGCCTATGTCACTGATGAAGGTATTAAACAGTTCTGGTCTCAGCATGGACCCCTGAGGGACACCACTTGTCACTGATTTTCACGTTGACATTGAGACATTGATCACTACCCTCTGGATGTGACTGTCCAACCAATTCCTTATCCATCTAACAGTCCACCCATCAAATCCATCTCTCCAATTTGAAGAGAAGGTTGTGGGTGACCATGTCAAAGGCTTTACAGAAGCCCAGATAAATAACGTACATAGCCCTTTCCTTGTCCACTGATGGAGTCACTCCATCAGAGAAGGCCACTAAGTTGGTGAGGCAGGACTTGCCCTTGATGAAGACATGATGGCTGTTTTGTATCATCTCCCTATCCTCCATCAACCTTAGCTACTAATGTATTAGAATTAATGTTTACAAAGCCAAATATAATGCTCTTAAAGAGACTGTTTTCAACATAGGATATGTTTATATGATCTCCAAAGTCTTTCACTTCAAAGGCTAAATGACTTCTTTGTAAATGAAATATTAAGTCAGGCAAATCATTTCATTATCTGGCTATTACATCAACACATCAGGATTCCTGCTGAATGCAGCCTGTTGATATTCCTCTGTCTTCTTTCCAGCTGGCAGTTTCTGGCACTCCACTGAATTTTACTGTTCAGAGTAACCACAACAGTAGAGTCCATTCATAATCTTACACTTTGAAATTCTTTCATATAATGTAGGCCTAAATGCCATACATACAAACAAATTCTCTCAGAGTAGGGTTCCAATAATATTTTTGGCTATTCTTTAAGGGAATTTTAAAATGTCACATATTTTGCAATACGTATCACAAGTTTCCTTTATTTTCATATTTATAGTATATAAATCTAAACATACATTCTATTTAAAATTATATTTTTAAAAGTTGTCATTGGGCATAGATGTGTGGTGTAAAACTCATGTCTGATCCCACATATTTCTGAGCACATTTAGTTTCTTACCATTTTTCTTCCTTTATTTCCTTTGTTAAGTAAAAAAAAAACAAACAAACAAAAAAAAAACCCCAACGTGTTCTGCTCTGTGCCAAATTTCACAATGTGGAATTTGGCTTGTGGCTGTTCAAGTTCTGTCTGAGCCAGGATATATGTTCTGCTTTGTGGTGACACTTGGCAAAACATATAAAATTAAAGCCTGACCTGGCCATGTTCCTCTTTCACTAATAGACTCCCAGAGGCAGGGCATCTCTGAGAAACAACTTCCTTTTAAGACAGGCTTCTCATTTGCTGTGGTTGCCAAGGTTAAGTTCTTGATGAAGATTCATCCAAACAACTCTCTTGAATGTCTTCCCTGAAGGCTGTCTGCTGCAGCGTCACTTCTTAAGAGGCAGGGTTAATGAACTCTGCTTTTTGAAAAGGAATTATGTCATTAATGGTAACGGAAAGAAACTGGTGAGTTGTCGTAAGTGGTGCTTGTTGTTTTAGTTTGATTTGGTGGGCTTTTTCAATTATTAAAACAATGTTTTAGCAAATACATCTTGCTTTGAATGGATATTTTTTACTGTCAATCCAATATTTCTTGATAAGGTCTGGAGTTTTGAAAAGAATCTGTAAGCTTGCTGAGGATACACTATGCCCCATCATCCAGATGATGGTCCTTTGGGCCCTGCCATTCAACTAAATTTCAGTCCACCTCACTGTCTGTTATCCAGCCCATACATCAACAGTTTGTCTATGAAGATCTTGAGGGCATGTCAAAGGCCTTACTGAACTCCAGGCACAGAGTATCTACTGCTCTTCCCTCATCTACCAGGCCAGTCATTTAATCATAGAAGTTTATCAAGCTGCTCAAGCATACTTCTCCTTGGTGAAGCCATGCAGATAATTCTTGATGGTTTTCATGTCATCCATGTGGCAGGAAATGGTTTCCAGAATTAGCTGCTCCACCACCTTTTCATGATCTGAGTAAGCTGCTTCTCATCCTCTCTTCCTGTTCTGTCAAACAGGGCTAAAAACTCTTCCCTGTTATGCTAATACAAAATGACAGTAAGAAATGTTTAAAAAAAATCAGTTCTGAGTTATTCTTAGAATTCTAGAAGGCTCAATATGTTGAGGAAATGACAACATGCAATGCAAAATGGTGTAGACATACTTGAGGATAAGTTCTAAGTAAGCCAATAGAGGAACCTTAGGATGTGTAGTTCTATAAATTTGGTAGTTTGATTTAATTGTTCCTAGTATAGCTGATAGAGTTGTATGCTCTTCTGTTTCTGCAGTTACAGAGGATTTTTATGGTAATATGTTATGATGTATGGACATACCAATTTAAGCAGAATTTGATACAATGTGCTGAGTGTATCTTCTACTGCTGACTGTTCACTTCACACTAGACCGGGCATGTCCCTATGATGCCCCTTGAGTATAAGATTGCATAATTTTGTGTTATATATTTGCTTATATATTTGTGTGTATATGTCAAAGGCAAAAGTGTGGGGTATCAGAGGCAAGAACAAAAGCTTCTATCAGTACTTAGGTGACAAAAGAAAGACTAGGGAAAATGTGGACTCATTGCTTAATAAGACAGGGAACATGGTTATACAGAACACGGAAAAGGCATAAGTATTGAATGTCTTCCTTGCCTCAGTCTTTATAAGCAGGGTTCTGAGCACACCTGCTTCTCCACTACGATGGAGGTGAGATTCCTGAGAGTCTTGTAGCATCTTTGTAAGTGAACAATCTCTTGCTGGAATATGATGTAACCTATTCACTTCTTCTTGCAGCTCCCTCACCCGGTGACACAGAACCTCAACAACAACACACCTGCAAAAGAACAGTTTGTCTGACACAGCCTCTCAGAGAGTCATCAGGCACTCCTGGCAACCTGTGACCTGGAGATCTCCATCTGCCATCAGCAGGTCTGTCTGGCTGGAGGCCTCTGACATGGCTGGTCAGTGACTCCAGCAGCTGCAGGGGAATGAACTCCACGGCACGTCAGCACCACAGCTGAGGAGGCCTACACGAGTGTTTAATACAGCTGGGACTGAAAGGATCTCTTCGTGCTCTTCTACACCAGATACTGAGTCTGTTTATCTGCCTCTATATTCTTCTCCTTGGATTGTTGGAGAGGATGCTTTCCTGCCCGCCCTGCCTGCACACGTTGCCGTGCAACCTGCTGTGCCACACCCTCCCTGCCCTGCCACGCTCCTGTTCCCTCGCGTTCCTTTAGAGAGGTTTAAATGGCTTCACTGTTCCCAGCTCCATGCTTGAGAGGCTGCTGGTGGCTTCTGCGTCCCGACGGAGCTCGGGTCTGCTGCCCAAGTGTCCCTCAGCTCAGGAACTCCCCTGTGCAGCTCGATCCAATCCTCTGCCCTGGATTTACCTCAGTCACAGTCTCTGCCGCTGTAGCTTACTAACCTGCACAACATTGTGCCTAAGTTGTTTCAAATATGGTAACTATTATACAAATAAAAGAAGCTTTGTAAGAAAACACAATATATAATCCCAGAAACCAAAAATTGAAATCCACAACAATTGACCAGAACATAATTTTTTGGAGGGAAAAAATATTCTTGAAATGTGTCAAACAGATGGAAATATATCTCTGCTCTCATTTATCTGTGTCATATGTTGTACTTAAGACTTAACTATTTAGTTTTGTCACTAATGATCATTTGCGGAAAAATACGATTCAAATGTAATCATGCACTAGCTTTTGTGTTTAGCAAAAACTGTTACTTAGGATGGAAAAAAAAAGATGACTAACAAGAAGACCAAGGGTTTCTAAACATTCTCTTTTCATATGAAACTACACTTTGACGCATGCCACAAATATAGAAGGAAGAAGTAAATGCAGCTGTTCTCCAAAAGGATCCACAACACTGAGTTTCTGTATCTTAATTAACGAAATTTTAATTGACTTCTATAGAGAGGTACCAGTCTTTGGCTTGCCTTTGCCTAATGTGTGATTTATTTTCACTCTAAAGCTTGTGGTATGTTAAATATAGGTAATTAGAGAAGGGAACCAGGAAATAAATCTCTATGAATAAAATAAAATATACCTCTTGGAATCCTAACAACTTCCTGGAGTTAAGGTAAAATAATGTGTGTAGTATATATTAACTTACATATATTGTATAGAATAGGAACCTATGAATATATTTTTCCCCTTAGCTCTCCCAGTGTGATGCCTACGTTGTGTTATAAAAAAAATGCATCTGCATATAATAACAGCAAGAAACAAACCACATCACAAACATATTTCTGCATGCAATCATACATTACAAAAAATCATTTAAAGACAATTAATCCCAGCTGAATTATTGTTGCAATAAAAAGAATCTTGACTTGGGGAATTTATCCTTCATTAAATTTATGGCCAATTAGCAATGATTTCTGATCATTGATTTCAGTATAGGGCAAGGGGGAATGACCTTACATTATATCAAAACAAATACCTAAGTAAATAGCTTTCATCCCCCTTCTGAACATTCAACTTCAGACAAACACTTATTCTCTTTCATTGTCTCAACTTTCCTTGTTTTCTCTTCAGGTAACTCTCATTCTGTTCTTTTTCCTCCAATGAGGTAATGGGCAGCAGTGGAGTTGGAGTGCGGGGTCATCAGGCTTTTCCTACTGCTGCTTTTCCTCTTACTCATTTTCCTCTGCTGTTTTTGCCTGTGTCCTTGTCTTGGCATGTGTTGCCCATCGGCCTGAGTTCCTCAATGGTTACTCCGACTCAGCACTGGTCACCTGTGGACACAACCTTTCAGGAACATCCTTCCTTTGGTGTGGAATGCATCCTTTCAAGACTGCTTTTCCAGCTGGCATATATTATCAATAGCAAAATTTCCTACTATCTTAAGAAAAAAAGACTGTAAGAGCAAGTAGGATGAATTAGCAGGAGCAGATCTAAACTCCAAAACATTTGGCACTGGGGATGGTGATTATGTCAGACAATCTAAAGCCTAGCCCCATTGACTGAGTGCCCTTTTGCAGCTGCAGTGTATCAGGTGTCCATCTGACTTTATATCCCAGTTCAGTAATGCCTGGAAATAAAGCAGTTTATGCACACCGTGATGCGAAACAAAGCATAGTAACTGGACACAAATATGAGATGTAATTGAAAAATTTCCCCCTGATCTGAATAAAATGCTTATGTGGACTGTACCCAAGAAGTCCCAAAAGACAATGAATAACACATAAGTCTCATGACAATACCGTATTTTATTACTTGAAACAGGTGCACTGCAGAAAGTCTGAGAGTGCTCTTCTTTTATATCATGACGATATATATTTTTCTTTAGTCCAAATATATTGTCTAAGAAGAGTTTGACTGACTACTCTTCCTTGTACCTATGCATCCTGCAGACTACAGTGAAATGTCGTATTTGGGAATAGCACACAGAAAAAAATAGTGAGATGCACACATTTGGCACAAAATGTCCTATACAGAAATTAATGAAGGAAATTCATCACCTCTAATCACAATTAATTATGAACAAAGGCCCACTCCTAATGTAGTGTCAGCTGCACAGACTTTTGGATTGTCAGGACAGACAAAATGAAAGAGAAGATAAAAATCAGTGGGTTACTCAGAATGAAATTTTCAGTATTACTTACTTTGTCTGAAGAATTGAGGCTACTTTCAAAAGTTCATATTAAAATACATAACCCAAACTGCATATGCAGTGAAATAACAATTCTGTCTAAAACAGACCATCATGATCTTACACAGAACTGGTGTAAAGTTTTGTGCAACAGCTGATTGAAATGTCTTACGTGTTCTGCAAGTGCGATGCTTTGTCTAAAATCTTTTCGTTGGGAACATAACTAATATGACCTCAAAAATCAGGCTGGTTTAGATTGGTATGATTTATATTCTCTCGTTGTCTCACTGTGGTTATTCAGCAGTAGCCAAGTAAAAGTCAGTGTCCTTCAAGAGGGAGCATCAGGGATCTGGAAGGTGATTCAATGTCAGTTAAAATTTACTTCTTATTTGTCTATAAGTTTCTTTTGGTGTTATTCACTGTCATTATTGCTATTGGCTGACGCTGACAAAATACCTCATAGCTATACAACTTTTTCTTTCTTTTTTTTTCTTTCTTTTTTTTTTTCTTTTTTTTTTTCTTTTTTCTCCTACACATGCAAGCAGAAAAGAAGGTGTCAAGAGGAAATGATGGTGTGGATACATACATCTATGTGACAGATCAAAATGTTTATGGCCATGTTGACTGGTTTGCAAACTGTCACGGTTTATTTGTTACACATCAGTAATGGCAAGAAACATTTATTATGAAAGGTACTGGTTTTGAAATAACCTTTAGTGGCCTTATTTAAAATATGCATTGTGTACAGTGAATGTCTTACAGAAATTATTATCAACATTTAAAAATATTTTATGTTCTATTATGATGAATCTTTAATCTTTTATTAGAATCAATTTTATAATTTAGTATAATCAATTTAGTATAATTTTTTCTCAGTCTCACAGTTAAATAAAAGTTATTATTTTTAAAGAATAAATAAATCAAAGAGTTTTATGGATTTAACAAAAATAAAACTATATTCCAGTAGTCTGTGCTTTATGAGTAAATTAAAAGATAGTCAGACATATCACATCACACCTCTTAATGCCTCTTAGGTGGTAATTGAAATTTGTGCTCTTATTATTATTCATATAATTAGTCTTATTACCTAAATTTAAAGAAGAAGTATAACATTTGTGACTTAGAGAGATAAGTGAGGAATGTGTCCAATTTAATGTTATAGTTTAAAGAGATTATTTTTTTTCACTTACCTTTCCTTTTATGTGGCCAGGCTTTCAATAGAAAGGAAAAGGACTAAATAAAACCTAATGCATATTTTCTCTAGCAAGGAGTTTTTCTGTTTTTTCTCTATTTGAGAGATACTTTTCTCTAGTTAACAAATTCTCATCACTGACCAGCAGAAGAATATACATTCTAATTTGATTCTGGACACTCTCATGGTTCACCACAAAAGAAAACTATAGCCAGAAGAATGTAAAATAACTTGAGAAAAAAAAAAAAAAAGAAAAAATATATGAAACTGCCCAAACATTTGTGCAGATATAGTGATTAAAACATACCAATAATCACTTTTTCATATTATAAAACAATACACATGCAAGCGGAAGCTAGCCTCTATCAGAGGATTGCAGATTAGGAAAGCATTTCATCAAGAAATAGTAAAAAGGCCACTCTTATGAGGATGTTATTTAAATTGTGCAATTGTTCTGTTTTCTGTGTGAATAACTCTGTGAAAAATATCTTTTTTTTTTCTTTTTCAGCCATCCTATTATTTACCTTAATGTTATTCAACATAACATTTTCATTGCCAGTCTCACCTCTGACACTACCTGTTCTTTTTAAATATAAACCCAAAATAACCCACAAGTATGAGCAACAAAATCAAAATATAAATTTATTTTTGATAAGGTATGAATATTAAAATTCCTAATATATGTTTATTTAAAGTTAATTCCTTTTTCTCTGGCCTCTTTTCTTCTGGAGCTTTATTGAATATTTTCTTTATTTCTACATCATCACTACCTGGTCATTTCATAGCCTTCATTTAGAAGCTACTCAGTTTTAGTGAGATAAGATGCTGTTTATACACCCTTTCCTCTTCTATGTGTCTGTGAAGGGATGACAGGATATGATGTGTTCTGCACTTACAAAGCCCACTTATCATTGGAAATTCAAACACCTGATGGAGAAATCTGTTTATTTTCTTTTCCAGAGTGTAGTTGAATATTATGTTCTTCATCTGAAGAAACATAAACATATATATTTACTAAATTTCAAACCCCCTATAATCCATTTAAAATTTGTCCTTAGTAATACAGATACTATGTGACTAGTGAGTTATAGATGCATCACATTTTAAGTTTTGCGGAACCCTAACCTATCCTAACCTAACGTAACCTAACATAACCTAACCTAAATGTCCAAATTCCCTGGGTTTCAATGGGCAAGAAATCCAGCAATGTAGACAACAAACACTTCTCCAAATGGAAAAGCAGACTACTTCTGTTGTATATGTACCTGTGTTATCCTCTTGCACAATTTAACCTCACAGTATTTATAACTTATGCCCAAAATAAACTCTTAGCAAAATTCCAGATTGTCTTGATTCAGCTCTGCTGACTTCACTTCCCTCATTCATTAGTGACTGAAAAGTAATCTAGCTGCAAAACGAATATCAGGTGAGGTTCAGTTTTCTTCAGCTTTGAAGTGGTCTCTATATTCTATGTATCTGACATCCTTAAGATTTAATGCTATTTAAACATAATAACTAAAGGTAAAATATAGCAACATATGGCTTATACAATACGTAGTGGAAGTGAAGGAGGATAAATAAGTACGTATCACATGCATACACAGGCAGTAGGGGTTCCATGATAAAAGTACTAGTAACATATTTGTAGAGATATTTTCATGGGTTTGGATTGTAAATTAGTAGTCATCATGTTTTGCACTTCCTTATATCTTTCAGTTATGGAAGGGCTACTATAAAGTGTAATTCAGTCTTTGGATATAAACTGGTAGTCTGAATTTCCCATTGGAGAAGTCTATTTGTCTTATGGATTAAGGAACACAGGCAGTTAAGCTCCACATCAGAATTCATTCCTTAACCCACAAGACACACAAGCAGTAACTTTCACCCTTTTCAATTCACAAAGCACTGCTCTGCTCTTGAGGAGATCAATCACGGGTACATGGAGGCTTGCAGGGGGATATCCAAGCCTTATGCTTCAGGGAGGCCCTCAGGCAAATCCCCTGGTTAGACTACATTTTGCTTTCTACAATACATGACAGAAATTCCATTCTTCCTTCTGGTAACCTCAAAGAAATTGGTACATCTGTCTTGCATTCCTTATGCATCTATATATTGTATGCATGTGTGTGTATATATATATATATATAATGGAATTTTCCTTTCTGTGAATCATATAGTGATTCTATTTTTGAAGCTGATATAGACAAATACATTTTATCTTCAACAAAGTCACCTTTACTAAATCATGAAATCTTTTTTCATTCATCTCTGTCTGCAAGCAATGGTTAATACTACAGAGGTCTTGTATGTCAACATCAATACCTTTAAAGGAAATACATAAATAAGTGTAGATTTTTTTCTACTGGGGGAAAAAAAGTGATTTCCTAAGATTCTTAAACTGTTTAGGTCTAACTCATATTTATACGAACAAGATAAACAGAAGGATCTGGTTTGTGTTTTTCCTTAGAAAAAATAAGTACTGATGGTTTTTTATCTTTCAGCAACTTCGGCAGACACTATAAGTGGGATTTGTAAAAATCTAATGAAATAGAAAAAATAACTGGTAAAAACAGTCCATGAGCTGTAAAGATTTATTCATCATATTGTTGCTGATTTCAATATGTGTAAATTGTATAAATTATCTCTGATTTGTCACACAACTTATTTACAAAAATTATTTTAAATTGCGTTTTATATGATTTTTCAAGTGAAATTCTGAAAAATTACAAGGAAAATAAGTTCTTCTGGAAGGATTGCGTCTTCAATTACTGCCAGTGGCATATATGTTTTTGATGTGACTATTTAGACAAATAATATTGAAAATTAATCCCTAAAAGAAAAGAAAGCCAGAAAAAAAATAACCAGAACTTTGTAACCTTTCTGGAATGAAGTGCCTCATTTCAAACAAACAAAAGTACAGCAACTATATTTAATGAGAAGCTAGAGCTCTTAACCTAGGCTTATTCATATGCTGAAAGGAGCAAATATCAAGGAGGAGGCTTCATTTTATAAATCTACTATGCTCAGTAAACTAATTAACTAAGATGAGGATAAAATTGTAGATAAGATTTTTGTGGGGGCAGTTGAATTAGTTACATAGATATATTTAAATTACTTTAAAAAAATATATATTATTTCTTTTTTTGATAAAGACTCCTGAGATATACTTAAAATTAAAGCCTTCACCTTTTTCTATTCCAAAAAGGTAAAAAATAGCTTTTAATATAATTTCTTTTTTTTTTCCTAATAGAAACCCTGCAATAAGGTTTGTGATTTTGTTCAATAGTATATTCTGATTAAACATAATTTTATAATAAAACCTATTTGGAGAAATATCTCCTGTCTTTCTTCAGGTATATTTAAAGATGATATAGAAATGTAAAGGGTCTTAAGGCAGCTCAAGTTTTCATCTACTTTTAGAAGCAAAAAGGGGTCAGCTCTCTAGTTCCTGTTGGCTGACCCAAATAAGGTAATTTGAAGCCTGTAGTTAATGAAGAATCTTAGTGGCTGGTTGAGAGAATGCTTGAGAGCCTATTACTGTAGAATTATTAAATTAATGTTGAATTTTGGATTTAATCTGATTAACTAATGAGGAAGTAATCTTGTACTACAAAGCCAGGTAAAATAAATGGAATGCAGTTTCTGTAAAAGAGCATCTGAAATCAAATCCTTCTACCATTTTAGAATTCTAAAAGAGAAAGAGAATAAAAACTGATTTGAGGAAAAGCTGTGAGGAAACAGGTGAAACATGTCAATTTAACTTAATTGGTAAACCACAAGTTGAAAGACAAGTAATTCTGAAGCATTCAGTCCAGAAAATACATCATTCTCGTAATGACACAGCACTGTAAAAGACAGTAATACTTTATCTATTAATATAAAGCATAGATAATGCAGTTTATTATTTTATAAATGCATATAAGTGCAGTGTGACCACATAAAAAAAAATGAAACTTCAATTTTAAAGGTTTTGGAGACTAGTTTTGCTTCTATCTCAACAAATATTCTTCAGATTAGATAAAGTTCATTTGTGAGATTCAAGATGGAATTTTGAGAAAAAAAGAGAAAGAAATTAGTTGTACCTCAATAAGGATTAATGATTACCGAAGAGCTCCTATTTCCTTCTTCAGTTACCCCAAACATTGCTTGCTTCTTTATTGCTCTTTCATAAAGATGTTAATAAAACAATAACAAAAGCCTAAAGAAAGTCTGTCTCAAACTAAAATCAAGAAACCATTTTATTTCACTATTTTCCAAAATTCAGATTACATATATATTACCTATCATTATGAAGTCTTGGATGAGCTGACATCAAAAAAGATGTTATACCTTACTTGTACCTAATTCTGCTGCAAAGAATTTAAAAAGTACCATGGTTTTGTAAATCATACCTTCTTGAACTGAAACCTGTTGGATTCTCTTTTCAGAACCTGAAACTTGGTTATGAAATTCTTCATTAAATCATCACTTTCTTTTTTTTCTGAGTGAAAACTCACAATAACATTAAAAAAATCTACTAAACATTCTCACCACTATGCTAAGACATCTTTGGTTTGAAACTGACAATTTGGCATCTTCCTTCAATTTTTATGTCACTTTCCAGCAGATTATCAAAACAAACTCCTTTCATGAGGAAAAATCATGACAGACTCTCTTTCCATTTCACTTTATCCCTTTGAGTTAATAGCTGAAAAAAATTTACTGAGAGAAGACAAAACTCAAAGAAGTGAATATATTTTGTTCACAACAATACGTTGTTTGAGGACATTATCATCAAATTAGGTAATTCCTTAACCTTGTTTTCCTTGCTGTTGGATAACTGTCCTCTTTTCTTAAAAGTCTGATGAGGTATAAGTGTCAGGTGGATGAAGACTGCAAAACAGAAGTGAAAAAAATCAGTTACCTGATTTATCAGTCTCACAAAGGGCTTTGAAGCACAAGCAGAAACACTGAAGAGAATTGAACATTTAAAGTGAAAGCGCTGGAAAGTGATTAAGGCCCTGGAGACCTGAGTTTCTCTGAAATCAAGCTTAAAAAATGTGTGTAAATATGGGAGGTGGGGAGTTTTTGTTGTTTTGCTTTTCTAGTACATCATTTTATTTTTAGAGAAGAGAAAAATAAACCTGTAAATCACAAATGGGCAAAATATCACTGCTCACACTGAGTCCTAACAGATGGACAAATCTTCCAATCCTTCATAGATCATGTGGAACTGTTGATGAGGCTTGACGGCCCCCTCAGCACTGGATTCACTTAACCCTCAATTACTGCAGGAGAATATTTTACTTGAAGCGCTACACGTTCTTCAGTACTCTCAATTTTGTAGAGACAAATATATTCCTTTCATGTATGGTCTGATTCAGTGACATTCTCTAAACAACGTATTGAAAAACTTTTGAAGCTACAAGAAATTGCAGTTTCACCTGTATTCCATACAGTGAGCCTGAAACACACCCTCAGAAACGGGTGCAGCGTGTACGCCCTTCAGAGTATGTGATATTATGTTTGGCTCTCTTCACTTACTAACTCATTAGAGAGAATCCTTCAGATGGAGAAACAGGATAACTCAGAGCATTCTGTGCTTATGGCCTCATGGAAGCAGCTGTCAAAGTAGTGTAAACCTAGTCAGTTAAGGGCTGAACAAAGTGAGATAGTGTGATTTAACATTTACCTGAAAAAGGATGAGGAGGTAAGCATCAGTACTTTCATGCAGATGACATTTCATTATTGCTGTCTTGGTGATAATTAATACTAATACTTGGAATAAAAGTGTGAAACTATAAAGCAAGTTTAGTAATAACTTCATTGAATAATTCAATTCTCTTTCAAGGACAGAGGTCTTACACTTTAAATCAACTAGATTTTCAGCTGAATATCATTATGTCCAACCAGTTAAAACAAAGACAAAACCACTGCTTTAATTGTTGTCTTATGTATAGATTTATACAACTAAAATATAAAATTAAAAAAAAAAAGGAGAGGAAGAAAAGTCTGTTGGTAACAAAAGCAGCTGAAATTGCTCTGGCGGTCAACACATCTAATTCAGTTGGATAGCTCAAAAAATGTGTCGATGCAGCATTTATCAGTGATATTACAGAAGGTTCATTTTGTTTTCCAGTCTGAGGAGTCAGGTTGTGCTGACTCCTGAAACACTCCAATAATGTATTGTTTTGTGTGTTTGTTAGTTTTCCCACAGAGAGGAAAAATACAGGCCCTAACTTCTTAACTGATTCATAATTTTGCCTCTTATTGAAGTCACATAAATTAAATTGATTGAAAAGATTGAAAAATCTTTAGTTCTTTAAAATAATTCTGCAAATATGTCTTTCTGTGGAAATGGAAGCCAAATTGCACAGTTTTGTTTGATCCAGTTTATTTTCATTGTATTAACTCAAACAAGTATTAATTAATGGTATTATTTTCTAGAGACAGAAAAGGTATTGGACACATGTAGAGTTGGATTTGATTTATATCCTCATAAACAAGCATAATTGAACTAGAACAAACCTCACTTTCTCCTACAGATAGTTTCCTGGCTTGCTTGAGGATTACAATTACTGAAAGGGACACTATTGATTTAAGTGTGACCTGAAGAATATAAAGACAGGAAGCAATAAATTTAAATTAATTACCATTCACATATATGCATTAGAACATAAGAAATATAAATGGCCAATTAATTACCACTGTTATCATAATTTGGAAAATGATCATTATGGAAAAAAAAAAATCAAGAATTTATGTAAAAAGCCTGAGATTTGATTTATAGGATTTTTGAAAAAGAAAAAAATGAATTCTTTTTATAGCGCTGCCTTTCCTGTTTACAAAATGTCTGTAGTACTGTTTCCAAATGTATATTTTTTAAGCTCTGGAGCAGATGTTAATTTATATTGTCAGAGAGATCAGCTTGCTATTGTAGCTGACTACATTTGGACCCAAATGTCTAAAACCTTTTTCTATACCTTTTAAAAAATAATATTATTTGTGTTGCCTTTGATCTATATTCCCCCTTTTTGTACTAACGTAAAAAGTAACATTGTAGTAACTTTTTAGTAGTTTGGAAATCTCCATGTAAGCAAAAGACCCAGAACAAATACCATGTACTTTTAAACATAGTTCTTTGTTATTATTTCATCCCGCATGTTTCATAAACAGAGACTTGGAATACCTATTAGAGACATTTGTTTGACATTTTGATATTTTAGCAATAATTTTACCTTGATTTATAGTTCTTCTTGACTCCAGCTTTCTGGTTAATGCATGCTAGAAGACAGGAGAACTAGAGTTTCCAGAATGATCTTTTGCTTGTTTATCCGACAATACATGCAAACACTATACAAAAGATAAATATATCTCTAACCATATCCTGCTTTAAAAAGACTGCAACTTAGGACATGGCAAGGCAAGCTATGGAAAGATATACTGCAGTTATAAACAGTTGTTTCCCAAAATAACCATTTCCATGTGCAGTGGCAGCCAGAAAAGTCAATGAGGTACTCAGAATGAACAGGAAATATATTAAGATGAAGGCAGAAAACATTATTTTCTATCAATAAAATATCAGCATCCTCAAAACTGTGTTTAGTTCTGCTCTTTTCATCTCAAGAACTTTGAGAATAGGTACTGAAAAGGACAGCTGTACAATGATGATGAGGATATTGTAGCTCATTTAAGAGCAGGACTTAACAAACTGGAACTCTTGGAGTAGAGCAGGCTGAGAAGAAATATGGCTAAGATTTAGAAAATCATGAAAGGAGTAGATAAGTTGAACGTGAACAGTTTTTCACTAAGGGACAATCTGTGAAACTTGAAGGACGTCAGTTTCAGGTACATAAAGGAGGTCATTTTTTTTAAACAGCAATTAGGAAACATCAGAAACACACTGCAGAGAAAAGTATGGGCGTAGAAAAAAAGTCTATGAAAAAGACACATCCAAAAAAACACTTAATATCTTCCAGAAGGACAATTCCAAAACCAGATTTCAAGCAGATTGTATTGGGCTTTCATGGCAAGATTTTCATAGTAGTAGAGCTGCAAGGCTGGTAGATGTGGAAAGACATCAGGCACTGCACCTGTGTGTAAGAAAGATACTTCCAGGTGGCTCCAAGACAGACATGCCACTTGCCAAAGTTGAGCCAATCATCAACTTTGGTGGCATCTCTATGCTAACATATTTGAGAGAGAGTAAAAAGTACTGGGCTGCAGCTTTGTAAGAGACGAGTGAGAACAATGCGAGAGGAGAAACCCTGCAGACACCAAGGCCCGTGAAGAAGGGGGAGGAGGTCCTCCAGGTGCCTGCAGCCCATGGAGAAGACCATGTTGAGGCAGGTTTTCCCACTGCAGCCCATGGAAAGAATCACACCAAAGCAGATATCCACCCTACAAGCCATGAAGATCACCATGTTGTAGAAAGTGGATGTGCCCTGAAGAAAGTCCATGCAGTCTATACAGATCCTATGCAGCAACGTATTTTCTGGCAGAGTCTACAACCTGCGGAAGCAGTTTTTCAATGACTTTATCCTACGGGAAATACTCCATCCTGTAGTAGAAGAACAGCATTAAGAGAAGGGAGCAGTGGAGAGAAAGAATTATGAATTGACCACAACCCCATCCCCATCCCGCTGCACCACTCAAGGGTTGTGAGTAGATGGAAGAGTCAGGAGGTGGTTTTAGGTTTGTTCTTATTTCCCACTATATTAGTCTCTTTTTAATTGGCAATAAATTCAATTAATCTTCAGTAAGAAAATTCATTTTTTCCTGTATCTATACAGGTGGTGTCTGTATATAGATATACATATCTATATCATGGTGAGTGATCCCCCTGTCTTTATCTTGACCCATGAGCTCTTTTGCATTATTTTTCTCTGCCTGTGCTGCTGAAGATGGAGAGTGAGAGAGCAGCAGATGGATATCTGGAAGCCAGCCAAGGTTAACCTACCACAAGGACTATGCAAGGATATATTGTGTAATGCCCCTGTTACAAGAATTCTCGATAGTGGAGAAATACAGAGGGGATGGACCAAGACATTGTCTTGGCTAATGTTCTTTTTCTTAACAACATTCCCTCTTGTCACTGTCTGAGACAGCTAGATAGATTGACCCAGACTGTCTGACCCAGAAGGATATTTCATATGTTCTGATATTATTGTGTGAAAGTGAGGCAGCAATGGTAGGAGCATTAGATTTGTGTGTCTGGGGGTGGGTTTTTTTGGGGAGGGATTTATTTCCTTTAAAAAAATTGCTGATTATGAAATGAAGCTGAGTTGTGCATGTGTGGCGTGATGTCAGAAAGACAGGTACTGACAAAGGTTAGACATTGATATAGATAGATAAAAAAGCCACACGTAGTCAGAACTTTCTCTTCTGGGAGTGTTTTCAGTGTGATAAATAAAAAGCTTGCAAACCTGTGTGGTTTATTCACAATTTGTGGAATCAGATGTCAGGAGGTACAATCAGTCATTACTTCAGTCATTATCTTACCCGAACAAAGTGGCAAAAACCTTTGATCTGCTTGACTTGAATTAATAAGGTAAGACTCATAGGGAGAGGTAATATATTTCGTTTGACTGATATAACTCAGAAAAGTAGTTAAACTTTTGTACACCAAAGGATTTCTATGTCTCTGCAAGAGAGTTTTAGTGGATTGCAAGATCTGATGTCAAGGCATATGATCTCAAGGACCACAATTCTATTTCTCTATTTATGAAAAGGATACATTTATTTCTAGTGTAACAATAATATTCCAACATTTTCTATGCTATGGAAAATTGATGACCAGAACAGAGGGAAAATTAACACAATCTTCTCATTTTTTTCCTCCTTAATGGCAGAGAAGATTGCCAGAAAATTACTGCAATGAATAATTTATATATATTTTATTTGTTATATCTTTAAAGGGTGGAAGATTAAGGACAATAGTTCAGAATGCTCACAAACCATAATAAAGTTGAAACTTGGATTTTGCATCATAATGAAAGAGTTTTTGGAGCTTCCTTTCTGGTTCTTGTAATAATGATTTATCACAGAGCAGTGAAGGAAGTATAATCCATGTGTAACGAATGTTTAAACAAAGTTTAAAGTCAAAGTCTCTCTTTAAAAACCAGAAGAAAATTTTATGACAAAAATCAATAACAAACCAATAGATTTCAAATCTGTTACCAGGGTGTTCTTGCGTCATAGTTTTGAATTCATGAGTTACCACCAACAGCAGTTCACTGGCTCCTCAATGCTTTGTAAATACAGATATATGACAAAGAGAAGCAAGTACTGAATGCTTTACTACACTGATTTTCTTTCATGGTGTAAACATTCTTCTCTACATTAAGAAAAAGAGTTGAGCACTCACTTATTCAGATTTGGTTTATCAGCAAAACCAGCAAACAAACAAACAAAATGCATGCTGAGATAGTAAAATCTAGCAGAAGTTTTGAAATGTTTGACTTCTCAAACTTCTTGCATAATGAAGAGAATATCTCTTGTACATCAGTTTCAGGTTATGAGTCACACTGTTTTTCTTGTAGGTCATCAGAACGGCCTAGTAATTTTCCTAGAAGAAAAAAAAGAAATCAGCAACAAAGAAACTTCCTAAAAAACTCCTCTATAATTTTGTCCTTTCCCCCCTCCCTAAACTTCTTAATAGTCAGCAAATTAAAACAAATTCTATGGATGTCACAATAAAACCTCTAAAAAAACAATGAGTTCCCCTTAATAGGAGAATACAGTATTTTCAGGTCACGTTTGGTTGATTGATCGCTGTTTATGCAAAGACAAGGTACTGTAAGTCAGTTTGATGTATGTGAGAAAGAAGAGTGTCTGCAACCTTGATGAGGGTGGGTGGTAAGGAAATGGAGCATTACAATAATGTAATATGAGATGGAGTTCTGTCCCAGTGTCAGGTGTGATGATGGCCTCATCAGATGGTTGCAGGTCTCTTAAGGCTGCACCTGGGAACAACCATACAACTTTGTACAACAATACCTTTTTACCTTCTATATGGTACTTACAGGTGACTGTCCTGCCATTAGTTTCATCTAGTTCATAAGACTGACAATCCATGAAAACCACAACTCTGCAGGACTCGCTGTGGGAGAGGAATAGAAAATGGGATCTCACAGAGGGAGCAAATTCCTTGTTAGTCTCAATTAGCAAGTAGTGTCTAATATAGCAAGTATGCAGGTGTAGGAGAATCCAGTTCTTGATATTTGTTTTGATGTATTTTAAGATCAAATTGAAGTTGTCATCCACACTCCACTTAACCTTTAAGGCATACTAACTTTGCACATTATTAAATTAAAAAAAGCTATATTAAATACACAGACTTAAACAAAAGTATAGAAGAATGCTGAATTCTTTTCTATTTCCCTTTTATTTTTCTTTATTTTGTAGATTTTAGTGTGTCTTTATGAGCACAGAGCACAGAGCAAAGAAAAAAAAAGTTTGCTTCATGGCATAATTTCCACAGTACATTGTATAAAGGATATTTTAAAACCATGACATTTCTCAGGAGGGCTTCGCATGAGAACTTTACAGTATCTCCAGAAAACTGAAAAAAATGTAAGACAATTTATATTAAAATCAGTAAAGGATAAAAAATGTTTGTAAATTTTGTTCTGATATGCATAGAAAAATGGATATTTTTTAAAAAATGTATCTAATTATAATAACTTCTTAATTTATGAATTGAGCTGTAAATTAATAAAAAGGGTCTCTCATAAAACTTGTATTTCCAACAGTAGTTTCAACACACTTGGAAGTCTGACAGTACTTCCTTTCCCTATCATATGCCACAGTTTCTGTTCTGAATCATGAACAAATCCAGACAGTACAGACAAATACACATACTGGGGAGAGAGTGGGAGTGGGAAAGCAGAGGAGGAAGTAGACATAAAAAACTTCACACCCTAGCAAAATTTACTGAGCTAATCAAATTTCACCTTAAATACTGAACATCTTTTCAAAACATCTAAATTGCCAGACTAACTTAAAGAGTAAATAGAGTGCAAAGAAATAAATACATACTAGGCATTCTTAAACTCTTGGACATAAAAAATAATCCCAGGTGCTAAAGAAATCCCAAAGCAACCTTGAAATGGTGAAATCAGGTGTCTACAGCCATGAGAAAATGCACATTATATGGCTTTTGCTTTGTCTTTCCGCTTTCTTTTCACTTTGCTTCTCTTTCCACTTTCTGGTTCCTTTGAGGAAGCCACTCTTCCTTCCGTCCTTTCCTTCCTTCCTTCATTCCTTCTTATAATTTAATTTGGCATGCTCTAGTTCTTATTGAAGGAGAAGGATGAATGTTCACTCATGTACATGATTTTGCTGCATAACCCAAGGCTCTGACCCCAAAATAATTGTACACCATATAATTCCATACCAACCCTATATTACAGGTAAATTCTATAGATTATACTGAAGAAAACCATGAAGTATCCTTAATGAAGATTCAGAATTTTAATGCAAACCTCTTCTTTAGAGCATCATTCCAGTTATTTTCTAAAGGCATTGAAAAAAACTACTGCAGAGTTTATTTTAAAAATTTTCAGGGGAAGAAGAATCTGAAAAGGAGACCAGCATGAGGAGCTCTCAGAAAAAGGCCCAGAAACATTTCAGGTCAAAGGTTTTAAATTTTATGAGGGTTCTACAGCACCTGGGCAATTTATAGTGATTATTTTCAATCCATGCATCTCAAACTTCGTTTCACAAGGCCATAGAAAGATTGATTCTACTAGAATGCATGATTTAATAAAGTGTAACTGGCAAATAGACAACCCGTACAAATACTTCAAAATTTTAAGCAATTTTCTGATAGAAATATTATTTGAGAAATAGAATAAATAAGCAAAGAGTAAAAAAGGGGTCTAGAGATGAACCAAACGTTTTAACATATTGGAGAAAAGATATATTCTGCTGCTTAGGTGTTATAGGATGACCAGGAAAAAAGGTTTATATTAAGATTTTGTTTGTTTGTTTGCTTCTTTGTTTGTTTGTTTTTTAATTGAAAAACCCATAAAATTTCTTGTTTATAATTGACTTAATAATGCATAATTCTTGTAAAGAAAGAGACAGTGAAATAAATTCAGACTTTATTCTATTCTGACTAGACCTTCCAACACTTTGTCATTTTCTGTACCCAATTAAAGCCAATAGTATTGGAAAACCTAATATTTTGTACTCAACTAAATGTTATGGAAATAGAATTTGAGATAAATTATTTACAAATATTAAGACATTTTTTAGTTTTCCATGTCTGTATGGCAGAGAAAAAAATCCTATATCTTGCTGATTTCTGTTTCATTTGAAAACTGTACTTTTATTTTTCTATGCAATTTAAAATTCAAAAGATTTATAATCCTGAGAAATTACAGAATTAAAAACCTTAGAGTTCATATTTAGTAAGGAAATTTCATTGAGCTAACACAAAGGGTGATATTTATCTAATTAGACACAGATATTTGCACTAAATAGTTAATGGAAATCTTTTAAAAAAATGAAGAGATATAATTTTAAGATGCAGTTCATGTTGTCCTCACGTGGATTTTGTATTTTATGAAGTTAATTGATTAATTAAAAAAATGCTTGTTTCTCCTGCACTCTTTGTAAGGGAGACTAGAGTCACATCAAAGACCTTTAAGAAGGAGGATTCCTCTAAGCGAATCCTCCCTAGACTGATTAGTTATGAAGTCATTACTCTTAACTTATCCAGTGTATGTGAATTAAATCTATAATTTCAAGGCTTGTGATAAACGCAAATGATCTATCAAATGTTCAGATTTAGTCTAAATAGCACTGCATTACTAAAAAACAAACTGTGCAGTATCAGTAAACTTAACTATAGGTCTACCATCAGATTGTTAAAATAGTTTGTTTGTTTATGAAAACAATCAGAAATCATAAATCTGAACAGAGTTGCTCTTGTTTGTAAAGTATAACATATGCTGGAAGCTTAATGTCTTATCACAAATGTAGGAAAATTTTGGCCACGAAAACATATTCAGCTCTTCATATTCCTGCTTGAAATGTCATCACCTAAGTGTGATTACTATGCTCTGCTGTATAAAAAATTCATTAAGTTCAGTGAGTAAAGTAATTTTGGCCTTCTAGTGGGTTTTATTAACTGACTCTTTGTTGATATACTATTCTTCTACATCTTTTCCAAAAATACTTGTAAATTACTATATTTTCACATTCATAATTTGATCTTTTTCTCTGCAAAGGTCTGTTTTCATCTGGAATGGTCTGTTTTCTCAGAGATTTGCTATGTATATCCTTTCAAAAATTCACCCAAAATACGAGATTTAAGATTGATTAAAATTCATCATCCCAAGCTTTTCAATCAGCAAATTACTTACCTAGTAACTCATTCTCATTTTCAGAACAAGTCAAATCCTTGGCTGATATAGAGTTACACTTTGATGTATATCGATTGACACCATTGAAGATTTAGTTAATTATTTTTAATGGATGAATGAACAAAGTATACTTCCAGCTTCTGAGGACTTTTAAATGCCAAAAGGCATGCACAGAACTTGCATTTCCTGTAGAACTATTTATTGTAACTGTACTCCAATATCATCAACATCAATTTTGTTATACAAGACACAAGATTCAATGCAAGCAAACTGTAAATAAACTAAATTTCCTGACAAAGAGTGAAAGTTCTATCTCTAGTTTTCCCCTGTCAGCACTTTCAGAATAGAGCATAAATGAATTAATATTTAAAGGTGCTTTCAGAAGATGATTCCGTATGTAAGAAGCATTTGTGTATAAATTGTTTCTAAGAAGATTTATTTGACTGGTCTTTAAATAATGGCGTTTTTTACTTCTCATTCTAATATAGCAGATAAACAACATGAGCATGAGTGCAGCTACCAAGGAATATGTTTTAATAGCTATGCACATAAGGCATAGTGCCTTTTTTAAATCTGAAAAAGAAAAATGCTAGAAACTTTGATGTCCACTACATAATGTTTATCATGCAGTAATGTTTAGTATGAACTTCAGTATACATTAATCTGTACTGTGAGAACTACAGCTCTGGTTCATTAAGGTCTCTTAAGTGTCATATACGTTTTTAAACATTCATGAAAAAGTGAACTCTATGGCGGCTAAGTTGAAATTTTGCTAATTAACACTTTCTTCTCCCCAGCCTTCTTTGCAAAGTACAAAATCCTCACATGGGTTATGTTAGTCTTTTGGGAAAAGACTAAATTGACAACACAGCAGGCCGTGCTGATGACCTAATTCAACACCGCTTTCAAGGAATTATTTCTTCAGTACCATTGTTATAGGATTTCTATAAAAGTGGTATTCCTTCCAGAATTATCTTTTGAACAGAATACGAACCAGTGACCTCTTTGGCACTAATACACGTAACTTACTGAATTATCTCTGTGAAGATAATTCTTGGCCATGTATTATATAAATTTGAATGTGTTCATTCATACTGAATGGCCTACTGAGACTTTCTTCTATCTGAATTCAGACAATAAGTCCAGGAACTTTCATGTGTTTCTGTAACAAAGCCTAGGTGACAATAAGGGATCCTGAAGAAATAGAAGAAATGACGACATATTCCTTTTTCACTGTGGTAATTCAACAGAGGAACAACTGGGTTTCATGCAAAAATCTGTTAAGTTACTTAACAGACTTTTTTACATTCTTTGGTTAATCGCTAGTTTTTCTTTATATACTTAAAGCAGTGGTTAATGTTGTAAAAACACTTTTCTTATAGTTAAGTTTTAGCTGATAATTAGGGGTTTTGTAAGGAACAAGGCGGGAAAAGAAACTGGAAAAAAAGATTACCTGTACATTTTTCTATTCTTTCTATTCTTTCAGGTAAGTACTGAGTACATTTTTTGGCAAATAATGTCCAGCCTATTTCTAACTTGATTTCCAAGAATGAAAAAATGGAAGATAACAGGAAAAGCATATAAATTTGAGTTAAAACATAATAACCAAAACTGAGCATGGAAAATTATGATATAAGGATTAGAAAACAGAAATTATGTACTAATTAGGGACTGTTTAGAATAATTGCCTTTTTTTATTATATTACTTTTACTTAGAAAGACCCAAACTGCAAGTCTAGACTGAACAGGAGCAACTAGAGAAAGTGTTCTGGATCACGGGACTACATCCTACAGTCAAATGTCCTTGCATTTCAGAGGAATTTAAGCGAACATTTGAATTGTCTGCTGTAAGGCACATTAGCATCTCTGTCTCCCTACAGCCTACCCCCAAGCATAACCTTTTGTTTTAACCTTTTCTCTGGTGTCCCGACAAGGTAATTGATTCTCTACAGTCATTTGAGCTCAACTCAGACTAACAAAAAATCACATTTCCTTGCAGTGTGAAAATTTTCAGCCTTCCCTGTGGATCGGGTAACTGTTTTCCTTCAATTTTTGGGCCAGTTCTGCACCAAAATTCATCCAATTCATGCTTCAGTCAGAAGTTTCCTGTATATCCATTTCAGTGTAAGTGAAAGATGGAAAATATTTTTGTTGTGTATTAATTGAGACATCAAATGAAATGCAAAGTCCTATTTTTATTTTTATTTGAATAATCTAATGTTTTATGGACTTTTTTCAACTTCTTTACCTCAAAAGATTCCAGTAATTTATTTTATTGGAATATTTTTTCATAGCAGATAAGCTTATAAAGGTCTATTTCATGAAGTTTAAACTGTGCCACTTGAACTTCATTTTAAAGTTGAAGAATTAATGTAAAACTTAAAAAAAACCCCACTTCACACTGGAAATCATCTGTCAGATTTCAAGTCTTTCATAAAGATTTATTTAGCCTTGGCTTTCTAGTGTAATTCACCTTGAGATGGTAATCCTATCCACTACCTTTCCTTTGGGATATAGTTACTTTCTAAACTGGAAATTACAGACTACGTTGGCAGCTTAGTTGGATCTGATAGTCTTCTACATTACTGGAGAAGATAAAGAAAGTAGGTCACCTGTAATAGTTTACAGTAACAAAGCATTGGGAAGAAAGCCTTGATTGTCCGAGTGACTCGGCAGGAACACTTCATCCTGTTGTTTTGCAGAAGGGCCAGGTTTGAATGTTCCCTCTATTGGCTGACAAACAGAACTACCTTATCATCAAGCTCAGCTGTCGGCAGCTCTGTTTGCTTTAAAGCATGAGAGCCAAGATGGTAAGAAAATAGGAAAGAAAAGTATGATCTTAATATAATTTTCTTCTGTATTTCAGAGGATGAAGAAACCTTAATCCTTCTGAAACTTGTCATATTTCAATTCCACATTTTCTACAATAATTACATTTTTAAAAAAAATTTGTTATATTATATTATGCAAAACATTTGATAATATATTTTCAATTTCATGTTGTACAAAGATGTTGAGTTTTAAATGTATTATTTGTTTAAATATTGAAGATGTTTCATTTGTTACATGGATTGCAACACAGAAGAAAGTTAAGAGATGGAAATGTAACACCATACTCCTTTATCAATCTGTCCTGTAATACCTGAGATATTGGTAGCAATGTAGCTGATAAACACAATTTTCTTTACAGACCTCTGACGCTTAGCAACGATTTGGTATGCCATTTAGACACAGCCCGAAGGAAGAAGTGCTGTAGGACTTCACTGGTCTGGGTCAGTGTCCTGCAGGTTTCTGCCCAGAGGGGTGAATTATTTTCAAGAGTCCCAAAGTGTACGGCTGATTGGTAAACAGAGAGGTCAGAATCACAGTTCTCTTTTTCTCTCTTCATATGTCTATTTGCCTTCAAGAGCAGGGTACACAGTATAGTAAGGACATATAGAGGTACGTGAGGCTGAATTCAGCTCTCTAAATATAAGTATCTGTAAACATTTGAGAGAGCCTTGGGTATTCTATATGGCTCAAAGTTGCTTCTCCCTAAGTACAGGAGATCCCTGTAAATCATAGAATCATGGACTCAATAAGATTGGAAAAGCTGTCCAAGATCACTATCCAACCCTTGACCAAACACCACCACACTACCTAAATCATACCACTGAGTGCCACTTCTAGCTGTTTCTTCAACATTCCCAGGGATAGTGACTCCACCGTTTCCCTGGGTAGCCCATTCCAGTGCTTATCCACCTTTTCACTGAAGAAATTCTTCCTGATGTCTAATCCAAACCTCCCCTGATGCATCTCAAGGACATTTCCTCTTGTCCTGTTGATAGTTGCCTGGGAAAAGAAGCCAAGAGATTTTAAACGTCTTCTGTAATCTATGTCAAATTACTTTAAGACTCTCATTTTTCCCTCACATTCTTTTTTTCTGTATCTATCTTTTTCTACAAGGTTTACAAAATGTCGTTGGTTTATAGATGACTGGATATTTACTGAACTTGCATGTTTCCACCCTTTGGAGCTAGTATCATGACCCTTTAAAAGGAAACAAAATGCATCTACATGGTCATTTACTTTTACTCCCTGACTATCTGAGAAAACAATTATTAGACTCATAGAAACCTAAAGGGTTTTCTGTTATGTTGTCAAGTAGACATTGCAAAGGTGTCTTTGTTCCACCAGTTTACAGTTACATCTAAACCAGCAAAAGAAGTCAGGATCATGACTCCATGATCCTCCATGCTGTTTAGTTGGCCGTTGTAGTTGTTGAATACAATAAAATCTATATATGAGGTCAACTTATTTTGGTCTATCCTTGCTTTTTAATGTCTATGATAATTTTAGAAGTGTGATTGTTCTCACTACAGAAAGTTTTGTTATTATTACTTTCTGGATGAAGGGACACAATGTCTGTTACTGAAACACATAATTTCATTAAATAAGAAAACAAAAAATGGTACCAGCACATCTTATTTAATGGCCAAACCTATTTTTTGGAGAAAATAATTTGTTCTTTTATCATCCTCACATATCATTCTCAATATTTCAATCTCAACTTTCTTAGTTGTGTCATCTCCACTGACTTCAGGTGTAATGCAAAACATTAAGGAAAATAAATATAGGAAATATTTTCAATTTTTAATAATTTTGAATTACTAGACTGATGAAAAATTTGGCTGTGCAATTTCAGATTCAGACTACAATAATCTTTGTCTTGAAAATGCTTTTATACATATCTTTCACAGGATACTTTTATAGGGCTTTAATCCTTGACCTTGAAGAAGACACAAAATTCTCTAGAAATAAAGAATAAGGCTAAAATTCAATTGCACACCAATAAAATCCTAGCATAATTTGAGATTCCCTTAGACAACCCATTTACTGGATCTGACCGGTTCCAAGTCTCTTCTTTGATATATTTCTCAGGTCCATGTTACCGTTTTGAATAAACTATAGATTATTTTACATAATATTTGGCAACTCAAATGGCGCAAAAATTGCATATCTAGAAAATTTAAGTATAGAGACTGAAGAGGCATCTTGCTCACTCTAAAACATAAATTTTATATTTTATTGTCTTACTGGAGACAGCAGTCAGTTGCCTAAACATGCATGCCTTCTACCTCTCCTAACACTGTGAAATATCCTCCAGGAGGACTGGAGCTGCAGCTGCCATTATAGAACATGAATTTGTCACAAGTCAGTAGTGTATTTACCAGCCTTGTGTGGATGCCTTGGATATCCTGCAGCATCCTATTCTTAGGCTGCAGTAAGTAGATAGGAGTGAAAGCCTAAACTGAGCACTAGTTATCTGTTGAGTATAATTGTAGACACTTAGCCAATAAACACCTGCATTTGAGACACCTTTATTTAAGGATCTACACCTGAGTCTGGATTCCTCCCTGTAGTTCTACTACTGAATACAGAAATCCAGAAACAACTGAATTTTACCTCTGACACCTTAGACTGACACGACAATGCAATTAAAATAAGATTTCAAGAATTTGTCAATAGCAGGATAGCGCTTCTAGTCTAAAATGCTCAGAAGGCATCCCTGAGAAGAGGCACCAAATTCTCTCAGATTAGGGTGATGTTGCAATACTCATACTCTGTCACAACAGAATCACACTAAGAATTGTTGGTTTATCCATGAAAGCCATACAGCAAAAGGAGACAAGGCAAAAGAGCTCATAATCCCAGCTTCTGAGAGCACTCATGACTTTGTTCCTCTCAATTCTAGGATTATGTCTGGGTGACCTATCTCAGGAGTCGCTGTCTAAGTTACATACATATCTATTACATATGGACAAAGTGAAGCACAGAAATGGGCTGTCTAAAATAATGTTATCTAACTTTACAATATCCTTGAAAGTCTCAGTCAAGTTAAAGAAACAGTTAAAATATTTTTGTATTTTAGGTACTGTACCTTTCAGCTAAGATTTTATTTGGGTTTTTTAAAAGTCTGTGAGTAAAGACTATTTATTATCCTTTGATCTTGTAGTGAATTAAAAGCTGTTTGGTATATAAATATATATTCTGTTTCCTTCCCCATTTACTCCTTCTTTGCAATGGTTTATAAACTCCATTAGTGTTTATAGAACATAAGATAAAAATATATTTCATGTATGATTCAGTTTAGTCTTTGAGTTGAAACTATTGTTGGTAGTACTAAAATTTTCAAAAAATCCAAGGAGAAGTAAAACCAGAAAGCAAAAGTTCTTCACACACACACAAAAAAAAAAAAAGGAATCATATTACTGAAATTCCAAATTATTTTTGTCTACATTGTGACTACTTAGAAAATCAGATTTATTTTAGAAGTCATAAAAATTAGAAAACATTATTTAGCAGCAAATGATACCTTCAGATGTTCATGAGAAAATACATATTGTGAAGGGACTATGATTTGACACAAAAAAACCAAAACCAAAGCCAAAACCAAAACCAAAACAAACAAAAAAACCCCCACAAAAACACCCAGCATCCTCTTTTATGGGCTCTGTCTAGACCTTAAAGTGATTTCTTAATCTTTAACTCTTCAGAATGCAACTAAACTCTATGGTAAAATAGAGTTAACTCCTGCACCTTTGTTAAGACATGTGATGTCATGCAGGGTTTTTACACTGTCTGTGCAAGAGGGAAAAAATACTTAGTTGAATCCTGTGAAATTTTTAAGGCTTTTTATGGCCTAAGAAGCTGTTTTTCATCTGCATCACTCTCTGTTGCCTGCATTGAAAATATTTTGATTACTTTAAAGTTTCTTCCTATTCAAAGCAATACCATTTCAAAATTCTTTTGTATCTGAAAACATTCTCCTTAAAAAAAAAACAAAAACAAACAATGTTTTGTTGGCTAAAGGAGAAGACAATTTTAAATACTTACATTTATGGAATTGTTTTTGGGACCCATGAAGGAGGCATAACATAATCACAACCTTTATATATACAATTATCATGCAAATCTTTACTAAAGAAACATCTGTATCAACAAGTTTGAATTTCTGTAGTGCTCAGAGACTGTATTTTCTAGTGTACAATTGATTTCATAGGACCAACCCCCACACACTCTTTTTCAGTTTAATCCTTGTACCACAATACTTATTCTAATCATATGGTGAAGCTGCCTCATTGATAAGATTAATATTTTTCTGATTCAGAAAATTCTTATTCTTTGTACTCTTTCATTAGTTTCGTATTATACACCAGAGTTACTTAGGCATATGGTGACCATAACACTTGGAAATGATGTGGTGTTCTCCAGATGAAAATTGTCTATCATTGAAACAATGAAACTACTACAGTTGTTTTAACTTATATTGAGACTATTTTCTGTGCAATTTCTCTTTTCCTAGGTAGCTTTGTTGTTCCTTGCCATATGTAGTTGGTGTTCATTGATTAGAAAAAAACATATTATTTGGAGGTTTTCCCGGGTCAGAGTGAAATTAATTTAGAAACTGTACACAAAATCCTGAATTTCTGTATATTCTGTCACTATAAGTCTTTTGCATATTCTAAAACACCCCATAACTTTTTTTTTGTTTCTTCTTTTAAAATTGGAGGATGATTTGAGTGAAGTTGTAATATAACTGATACTTTTGACAACACTTTTTCCTTGGATAGTCGGTGATATCTGGGTAGTACTTATCACACCCTTGTAAACACGTTCTTGCATGTACTTATGACTGAGTGAATTTAGCCCGAAAGCCAAGGCATGGTTATATCTGATTTTCTAACTCAAAAGTCTGGACTAATGTAATAAATGGTATCTGAATATAAACATTAAAATCACCTGGAAGAAAACAGAACCAACAATCCATTTTCATCCCCACATCCCAAAAAAAAAACCCATAAAAAACCCCCAAAACCCACTGCAATAAAAATGAAGATCACATTGTTTCAAATTCATATGTACTATATCTCTTTCCAACTCCAAGGAAACTCCCTCTTTTAACACACAAAAAATTGCCTATGTAGAACACAAATATATGCTCCTATATAGGGTGTAATTTACAGTTTTCTCAGGATATTCCTGCAGATCTTTTCAAATATGGGTCCAAAACTCTTCTGGATATGCTTCAAATGTGCTCCTTGTTATCTGTGTCACAAACTGCAGTCATTTATCTTTTAAACTCGGTAACTTAGGTCCAATTGTTGCTACCTGTCATGCCAACAGCAGATGAGATCCTGCAAAGATGTTCCTCATGTTTTAGTGCCTATTCCTAAAAGAAGAATACAAACCTAAAGTTTACTGCTTCTAGTATTGGAGAAGGTTTTATAATCTGAGATTATCAAGAAGTTGTTTAAAGTTAGTTACTAGAAGACAGGTTCCAGAAAATGCCAGAATCCCCATGTTTTCCTCAATCAAATTTGTGAAGCTATGTCTTCACCTTCTTCTGATGAAGAACAGAGATTATTCTTTTGAACTTACATGATTTTTTTTCTTTGAAAGAGCTGATTACAAGATGTTACTCTCTAACTTTCATGTAATAGCACAGAAATCAGAAACCTTGACAAAAAGCTTTAAAATCTGGATTGCAGAATCTTTTAAGCACATCTTAATTAAGAATTATAACAGTCATGTATCTGATGAGTGTGTTAGTGCCCTTACTAAAGAGAGTTTCATTCTGTGCTTATGAATTCAGGCGTTTGTCTGGGGGTTTATTGGGATTTTTTATGGTGTTTTAAGAAGTTTAAGTAAATTACACTAGTAACATCACTATAAGTATATATTACAAGCCAATAAACTTTACAATTAGATGAAGGTTTGTTGAAAGAGATTCTTTTAAACCTTTGCTATATTTCTGCTTGTGTGAGAAGTGTCATTAATTCAGGTCTGATAATACTAATGACCTGGCTTCCTAAGTGAAAAATAGGAGTACAGAAGAGTAAAAATGTTGCCAGGATGTAATTGTGTTTTCTGCTTCCTTGTGGTTTTAGAACCACATATGAACCACTTTCATAATTTCAGAGAGTTGAAGAGGCATTCAGCTCACCTAATGTTAACTATTGTACAGGTATTTGCTCCAGACCTGTTTGGCCTGAATTCTTTAATAATTAATAGAAAATGAGAGATTCCTTGAACTTAACACATCCAAATAATTTTACAGATCTGTTTTAAGATGAGATGAATCACTCAGCTGTACATTTACATTTACATATATGCCATTCTTGTTTACTCATGTAATGAGTTCTCCTGAGTATTTACTCTTTTTTTTGCATGCTAGAATCTCAGTGGTGTTAATTCTTTGCAGCTTAAAACAGACCAACTAAAACATAAATCAGATTTCTGTATACTTTTACAACAACCTCACAGGGACTTTAAAGGTATGTCCAGCAGTCCTGGCATCGTCTGGTCTAATCCTTTCCACTGCGGAAATGACAGGTGTCTGATGGGTGTCTATGACAGCACTGGTGATGTTAGAAACAAATAATCATAGGGAACTTTTTCTGGTAAATTAAATTTCTTGCTCAAAATACGATATTACCACTAGAATTGTTTTGCTGAACCACAAACAAGTTCAACAGCTTCCTCTATGAATTCAGGAAACCTTGTAGCTGTCACTGTGATCATGAAGTTGACTCCTACTTGAGGGTTTTACTTCCTGCAATCAGTCTTACTGTATTGCACATTCTATAGGGGAAAGATGAGACTAGACTGAATATGATCAGAGCAGTAAATAGATACAGCATTTCTTGGTCCCACAGGTTTGGATGTTACAGATCTTGAGCAGTTAAGTGATGGGAAAATAAATTAAATTTTAGAAACAGCAGAAGTATTCAACTGCTATCTACTATTGTCACCCAGGAGTACCAAGCCTTAAATGCAGACAGAGCTTTCAATCATTGATCACTTATTCCACTGTATATCTGTCTTATTTTCATTTCTAATTTAAGATCTTTTGTGCTCAGAGGCATATAAAAACATTGCAAGTTATGATTAGAAAATTACTGTTTATTTTCATTCATGACATTTGCTTGTTGGGATTAAGAAATGCATCAGATACAATGACGGGTTGCTGTAAATAAGCCTTTGGGGTATCCTTCAGTGTCTCTAAATATGACATAAGTTGCAGCTACTGAGTTTGCAACTCCGTCTTTTTCTTTGAACTAAGTAATGTAACACTCCAGTCAATTGCTATTTCAGACTAAGTGAGAATTTCCATGGCTAAAAATGGCGATTCCAATGTGAAAAGAAGTTTTCTTCTGCAAGCAATTGTCTTGATTTCTGGTGACAGCAGAATACCCAAATGGACTTGGAAGTCACTCAAAGGATTTGATTAAAAATAAGAGGTAATGAATGTTAAGACATATCTTACTTGGTAAAACACTGTGGATATCAATATTCAAGGTAATGGCAAGACCTGATTTTACCTCTGAAGGCTGCATTTGTCTAGCAATAGCAATCTGTTAATTCTTTTCTGCAACAGTACTGTAATTATCAGGTCTATTATTTATTATATTTCTAAAGAGGAATTTATGTTTGTTGATTAGTGATTATAAAACCTGGTGGTTTTTTATGTCACCAGAAGCGTACCTTATCTATTTCCTGGAACATAGTTACTGATTGAAGTGCCACTTTTTGTCCTGTGCTTCTACAGTCTCTTGCAAATACAAACAAAAGCACTTTTATGTGAAAAATACTTTTCTACAGTGTTACTCGAGTCCACCCTGTTATTCTACTCTTTCCTGGGCATTTGCTGCTGGACGGTGCCAGAGGCAGACCTTAGTGGAATTTTTTCTGTTCTTATTTGTGGACCAGATTCCTGAAACGTAATTCTACAGGATGTTCCATCAGAGCACAAGAAAGGGGCAAACACCAGTTTTGTCACCTTTTCATCCTCCACAGTATGATCAACAATAACCTCTGAGAGAAATTAATATCTAAAACAATGAGTAATCATTCCCATAATCCCAAAAATAGTTCCCCATTTTTCTGACCTAGTTTTTGAGTATCTTGTTCCTTTTAAAAGAAACACAGAGCCTGCCAGATGGTAAAATACAATAAAAAACACCAACAACAATAAATCCAGCACAAACTAATTATATCTGCATCAATTTTAAAATCAGGTCATCTACCAAAATTGCAAAGACATGCTCAGCAGCTTGTATCAGCAGTTACAAATTTTTGGCAGTGTTACACTGAAAGTAAAGCTGAAAAAAACTGAACACAGAAAACAGCAAAGAAATCAACACAAAAGTTAAGGAAAACCACAGTATGGTGAGAAATTACAGTATAAACTGAGGAACAGATTTCCATCCCCATTGGAAGTGAAAAGAGGTGAGACATAGTATGGACCTTAGAGAAGACAGTGTGGAGGACCAGGCATAAACACGTCTGCATCTTTTGTCTCAAACATTCTGACTGTTGCAACAGGAGAGTTCACATTGGAAGAGAAGGCCCCATGGAGGTGAGGCAGTGCTGTTCTGAGTTAAATTATTTTTCAGTTTCCAGGCTTGCAAGCTTGCCTCGAGACTCACGCTCAGTCTGTCTGTACCAAGAGAAGGGTTGAATCCCAGTCACCTCACTAAGGGACTTCAGAGACACCACAGACTCTCAGTTCCACCTGATTCACTTCCTGGAGACTCTAAAAGGCTAACTGTTATTGTGTGAACAATGTGGCATGAATGGAGCAAAAAATCTATTTTACATAAAAGACATATACAAGGTAAACTGTAAACTGATTGGTCCTTCTCTCTCTCCCGCTCTCTCTCTCTCTCTCTCTCTCTCTGTTTGCCCCTCTGTTGACTCCAGATCCGGACCATCCATGACAACAAGAAGAACACAGGATCTAAGGACTGGTCTCATTCCTTCTTTTGCTCTTTTTCTTTTATTTTTCTTATTCTCTTCTCTCTTGTTTTATCCCAGCAAGTGTAGCAATCATATTCTACCCCTTCATATCTGAGGTTTGTTGTAAGAGTTAGGAGCTTGTTAAAGTTTGTTGTAAAAGTTGAGAGCTTGTTAGCCAACACTTTTGAGACTAACTACTGGAGTTAAGACAATTATACAGTGAAGCATAGGAGTTCCCTGAAACGTGGACTGATGCCTTTGTTCAGCCTGACAAGAACTTGCAATGAACATCACACCTGCTTCCAGGTGTTGTGACAGACAGTGATTGCTAACTCATAGTGTGAAACAATCTGTATCTTTCACAGTTAGATACTGACATTGAATCATAGAAGCACAGAACTATAGAACAGTTTGGTTTGAAAGGGACCTTAAAGATCATCTAGTTCTACTGACCCTGCCACACACCTGACCTACCACTAGACCAGGTTGCTCAAAGCTCCTTCCAACCTGGCCTTGAATAAATCTAGGGAAGGAGCATCCACGGTTTTTCTGGACAACCTGTTCCACTGTCTCACCTCTCTCACAGAAAAGAACTTCCTCCTAATATCTAATCTAAACCTACTCTCCCTCAACTTAAAAGCATTACCTCTTGTCCTGCCATTGCATGAATTATCCATTTTTCTTGTAGTACTTGGAGGGCTCCTATAAGTTCTCCTCAGAGTACTCTCCAGGCTGAAAAAACCCAGCTCTCTCAGTCTGTCTTCATAGGAGAGGTGTTCCAGGCCTCTGGTCATCTTTGTGCCCCTCCTGTGGATTTGCTCCAACAAATCCATGTTGATCTTCAGTAAAGAACCCAGATTATGATGCAGTACTCCAGGTGGCGGCTCACAAGAGCAGAGGGTCAGAATTGTGTCCCTTGACCTGCTGGCCACCCCTCTTTTGATGAATTCCAGGACACAATTGGCTTTCTGAGCTGCAAGTGCACATTGCCAGATGATGTTGAGCTTCTTCACATAACATATTTAAGTCTTTCTCCTCAGGGCTGTTCTCAATCCATTCTCTGTTCGTCCTGTATTTGTGCTTGGGATTGCCCTGACCCATATGCAGCATCTTGCTCTTCGCCCTCCTGAACATCATGAGGTTTGCACAGGCCCACACTCAGGCCTGTCAAAGTCCCTCTGGATGGAAAATGTGAACCACAAAAATCTCACATTAACAAGGAAGCCTTAAAAATATCTAAAACTCAATCTTCATTCAAGATGCTTAAAAACAACAAGTTGACTGGAAGCAATCTAATCACAGTGAACACCCTGAAAGCATCTTCTGCTTTTTGTCACTAACAATCGAGAAAAATGGCTGAAATAAGAAGTCTGGACACAGGGAGCTGTGACCCTCTAAGTCAGCAAATATGGTACTGTCCATGCTAGAAAGAGGCCACATTCTGCAACAACCCTATGAGGCCTTGGGACTAAGCCTATGTATGTTTTCTGTGTCTGGTCCTACTTTGGTCTTGATGGAAACTTTGTTTCAGCTTGTTTGAGTGTAACACCAATTGCCTAAACCAGGTAATTGCTACTGAACTTCAGTACAGCTTTGTTTTGTGATGAAGTCCCATTGCTGCAATGTTTTTAATATGATTAAATATTACCATAACTAACATATACAAGCCGTTATACTGTGTAAAATAAATGCTCTGGAGCCCTAAAATTAAAAAGCAATTTACAGAAATACAGACTTGGGATGACAGCAAATGCCTTGAAAGTGCAGGCATGATACCAGAGGTTCCAGAACTATAAACAAACCACTAATAGCCATTTATTTGTTATAAAAGAAATGTATCTTCGGAAGGTGGGCAAAGCCTCTTTTTTCAGCTCTAGCAGTGAACAAAAGAACAAGTATCCAAAGAAACTAAACCCCAACTTGTATAGTAAATAAAGATACAGTGAGGAATTCTGGAGCAATGGAGAAAAATCAAGGTATAGGCAGTGTTATAAAATGTATGGAAGTAACCCCAAGTGGACCTCTGGGCAAGAAGCACTTACCCCTTAATACCATACTGTAATGGGAAAGGACTCATAAACCTGACAACCTGGTGTAACACACCCTCACCCTCCCTGAGGGCATCAGGCTTAGGACTCACAAAGGCGGTGGGTGAGCACAAGAGCAGAAGGAAGGAGTAGATGCACAAAATGTGAGCACAGCAATTCTAACCAAATAGTCAGTCAGAGAGGCTTTTGCTGGGCTTTGACTGGTTTCATATTGAGAGTTTGGTTTATTTTTTCAATTTTATTTGCTTCACTTTTCTCTAATAGATCTGGATTAAAGATAATTAAATTATTCAGATTTCAATTAGTTTGACCATTAAGTCTTGTCTTTAAGTATAAGGTATATTTCTTTTCTTCTCATAAATTGCATAAGTTACAATGCAATAAATTGGTGGAGAATGCATGCAGGCAAAACTGTGATTCAGATGCAGTAAGTCAAAACTAAAACCACAATAAGATCAGATGGGAAATCTCAAAATTACCTAGGCTTTCCTCATTCTATTATCCTACAAAGCTAAACCTTTGAAAATGTTCCTTCAGTAGTGGAGACTGATGAGAGTGATTCTGATAAATATATTAAAGCATTTGCACAATGTGGAAAGGCTTTAGTGGAGGAAAAAAGCAATCTAAAACATCTCTTACAGAAGAAAGAATTGAAATGGGTCAGCTGCATCATTAGTAATGATTGAAGACAGAGAGTTAATGTCTAAAAGTTATGGAGTTTGCCTTCACAAGTAACCATTACATGTGATGGAGCCCTGCTTTACTAGAGATGGTTGAACACCTGCCTGGGGAGTCATGAATTAATTCCTGATTTTACTTTGCTTGTACACGTATCTTTTGCTTTACTTATTAAACTGCCTCTCAATGCATGAATTTTCCTCTGACAGATACATCCCATTTATCACCACAGGAAGCTGAAAAGTAAATATTAAACCGTACTGAATCCACATAGCTCATTTGACAATATACATCTTCTAACTTTTAAGAACATCACAAACGAACATTAGCCTTGAATTGCTCACCTTAAAAAAAACCCCAATAAATAAATAAACAAATGAACAAGAAACCAAAACACCCAAACATTATATCTATTTTCATCAGGACTTCCTCTAATTAACCTTCTCAATAATACTATGTACTCTGAGAAAAACTGGAATTCTGTCAAACTTCAAGAAAATTCGTGTACTAGTAAGGGCACAAATCCTTCATAAGAACTAAGCTCTTTTAGCTACTGGCACATTTTGTTCATGATTATCTCAAAGAATTTAAAGCATTATAGTATCATGTTCAGAAGGAAGTTTGGAAGAAATTGAGGTGTTATTTAAGTAGAAAGAGTCAATATACTCCTCCTTCCTTGATATTACAAACATCTTTTGTACAATGCACCTGGTCTTGTGAACCACTAGCCACTGAGGAATCCAAATAATTTTTGTTAGGCAAATATTTGCAAACTGAATATGAATAGCATTAACTTCTATTGTCCTTGCAAAAACATTACATTATACTTACTGAGAATGTATTTGCTAACTTACCCATTTTCAATTGTGACTCAAGCTTAGGAGGAACATTTATGTTTAAGTGTTTCAAACAGAGAATGGAATCTAAAGTCCGTCTCCAGGTTCTTTACTTCTATTGATCATGGAAACAGCAGGTGCTTCAAAAAGTATTCTAACTGAAGAACTACTGAGATTGTGAATAGAATCATTTTATATCTAAACCAGAAAATACAGACTAGACCTAACTGACGTAGTATAGCTCAGGTCAATCTAATTCCTTCTCTTAATTTCTCAACACAGGATGTCCTTATCCATATTAACTGTCGAGAAGAATCCTTGGCCCATGTTATGTTCCTGACACCATAATGTTGTCTGAGAGAGTGTACGCAGGGGCAAGCACAGACAAAAGAATATGCCAAATTTAAACAGTGTGGAAGATTTATTTTAGGCTGATGCTCAAGCCTAGTTGACCAACTCCTGCTTTTCATCTTAAGTAGATTGGGAAGCTGGAATCAATTCCAGAGGTTGTATCAACTGTTTTTGTTACTGTTTACCTGTGTTCCAGACACAGCTGTCTCATACCATCTGAGATGCCTAAGGGCACAGTGGATGTCATCCCAGTGCCACACTAAGAGTATTCCACAGGCTCCATGCCACATCTGCAACAATCATATCTGTTAGATGTCTCAACTACCTCCATGCTTAGGTAAATGAATTAAGACTGATCTCTGCTGATTAGGGTGGGAATTTAAATATCTAATTCATGTGCAGACAGCAACGTGTAGGTATTTACATGCAGTCTAATCACAAACTGCACTACTACTGTAGTTTTAATTCCTTTTCAGACAAACCCTTAAAATTGATCTCTACTATGAAATTTCTCCTCCTATCACATACTAACCATAATATTGTTGTAATTTGTCAGTCATTTAGAATGTACAGAGTTGACAGAATTTCTTGTATATGTGCATTGTGATATAGACTTGAATGACCTGTTTATACCTCTCTTTTGTTATCAAGTTGGAGCTGATATTGAAAATTACTGATCACCTATGACTATAGATTTTTATTCTACTCATTGTTCAATTTGAAATCTCACAATTTATTCAGCTCACATTGTGTGAACACTGCTGTGAAGAGAGAATTATGGACTAATGTACCACCAACACACTGTTTTTACAAACATTAACTACTTTGTATTCACAACAGTGTTATAAGAAAATTAATGCCATCCCCTTTCTACAAAGGAAGAACTGAAGGGCTAATATTTAAGATCAAGCTGTCTGCCCGTTTTGAATAACCAATTAAAGTTACATGCTCTGATGGTGTGTGGAGCACACAGAGTTATGTATTAACTGTGTGTAGCACCTCATTCCTTCAAATCTTAACTTCCATTGATTTTTCAGATATAGCTGTAAATATTCAGCAATTATGTAGCTAATACCAATGAAGCAACTAATGGATCCAGGAAACGAGAAATACCAAGATTAACAGATCTTCAAATTACTTTAAAATAAATTAATATATATCAAATAGTAAGTAAGGCACAAGCACAAAGAACCTGACCTGGGACAGAGGTAGAATTCAGCTATTTAAATCACCATAACATCACGGATCACCCAGTGTACGAGGTTTTGCACTCTTCTAGGAGCCTAATAACAATAGGAAACTCAAAAGTCAGACTAAAAGTCTCAAAATTTCCTAAGGGTAAACACTTTGTTTACTCATTGAAAAGGTAGAGTTGCAGTGTCTTGTTCAGTTAGTTTTGTTTTTCAAAATAGATTAGAACATTTTCTGAAGTGTGCAAACCTGGAATTTTCCTAGGTTTACCCCTTTTCCTGGGCCCACAGCTCTTTTTCTTGTTGTTTTTGTTTTGTTTTGGTTTTGTTTTGTTTTGTGGTGGGTTTTTTTTGTTTGGTTGGTTGGTTTTTTTTGTTTTGTTTTTGAACAGTGCCTAGTTACCCAGTCTATGATTTTGGATATAATTCAGAGGTACCTCCTCACTGAAATACAGCAGTGGAGACACTCCCCTCACAACAGGGAGTTTCTGAAAATGCATGAGTTCATCTCCACATACATTTTAGGTGAACATTATAACATGCAGATTTCACAACTCTACCATTATATTAAAAATTCCTTATTTAGTCTCAAGTGCCACTTTTTCTCACCTGAATGCATGCAAAGAGAAGTTGAACGTAAAGTGAATAATTAATATGATTATGATTCATCAGATGTCTAAAAAATAGAGCAGAAATACAAAGATGATATAGAAATAAAAGCCCCAATGGAAAAATGTAAGTATTTTAAGGATTGACTTATATACGCACCCATAAAAATTATGTATTTTACCAGTTTAACATGTGGTATAAAGTGAGCTCTGAAAGAGGAAGGCAAGATATATCCATTCATATAGTTCCTAAAGGCTCACTAAATCAAGAATAGGCATTATTTATTTGTTGCCTTTAATGGTATAGCTATGAGGGCCTACCTAACTACATACATATTGATTAATTGCCGTGTCAGTAAAGGGATGAAGTAGAAAAGGAAGATCTTTGAAAAGAAAATGTAAATAAGTAAATTGGTTAGAAATTGGATACTCCTTTCTACACAGGTTCACCAAGGCTTCTGTACAGTAAAGACTCCTGTTCTGCCACTGGTGCATGTGACAGACTTACTAATTGAACAAAGGTGACTGAGCATGATTAAACACTGGGATTCTGTTCCAGAAGTGCCACATACCTTTAACAAGACGCTGATTTTGTATTTTTGAGAAATAGTTGTTTTTCTTTGATTGCTAAAGCATAGTAAGGAGTGATACCAAAGCTGATTTTCAAAATACTGGAGATTGATTTGATTCCTTGTAGGATTAATGTGAGCTCCTTTATAACAACAAGGTTTGTAAATTAAAAAAATATTTATTCATGCAGATAACATGGAAGTGCTTTAAAATTAATGTTGTTAATGGTCATTATGGTTTATATCTCTCAGAATTTATTTTAAATAGTGAAAAGGAGGGGCTTTTAATTTTCCAGGTAATATAAATAAACCTAGATAGGTTTAAAACTAATGTAAATAATGTCCATCTGTTAATTAGGGATTCTGGAAGTATCAGGAAATTTTATACATTAAGGCTCTATGATCAGACTTTGGAGATTAAAAACAGAAGGTTGTAAAGTATTGCCAAAAAGTATGATGGTTTTATTTATATGCCTAAGTCCCTAAAACACAGTATTATCACTTTATCTTCAGATAGTCACTCAGATTTGTCTACATATTACACATCTATTAATTTTTAAACATAAAATCAAATTTATACATAATGAGAAAGTGAGCATTGAAAAAACATTACTTTAGGCAAAGAAACTTTATATTGTGCCTTAACAGCATAAGTTTGCATAATCCTTTGCCAGCATAGTTAACCAGAATGCAGACTAACTTTAAAAATTAATTTAATGCTTCCCTAAATATAGGTAGCATTTTCTTACTCATCAGGTGGCTACATTCAGAAATTCATTTGCCAATGTTTATAACTCACTCTGAGGATGAAAAACCAAATAATGAATCATATTGTCAGCTATAAACTGTAGCTGCATACATATGTATATTTTCAACATTTCTCTGTCTGCAGGCCCTAACTAAGCCTTTTCCTATGGCTTCTAAACTCTGGTTTCCTACCCTGGCTCCCAGCATTAACAAATCACACCAATATAAAGACGGAATAGAAACAAATGAATACAGGTTGGCTAGTCTAATAATTAAGCTCCTTTTATAAAAAATAATGAAACTATATATAAATATGCTACATTAAAATTAAAATAACTGTGGTAATATTCTGATAATTACTATTTCTTTAAATTAGTTTAGAATGTATATAAATATTTTCTTTCAAAATTTCTTTACTTTCTGTATGGTATATAAGAAATTGCTTTGTGTACTGAATATGCTAGGATTCAAATATGACCACTGAATAAATCTAACTATTATCTATAAACCTAATTGCACACATAGAAGTCTAATTTTGATATCTTTGATGGATTGTCTAAATGAGTATAATTTTTTTTGTTGTTGTTCTTTGTATGTGTGTTATAAATATTATCGGTAAAACCGCTAGTGAACTTGATTCTGACTCTTATTTCAGAGGTACCAGTTGAGGACTTTGCCCATTCAGAGAAAGGAGAAAGGAAAGGAATTGCAGCCTGAAGTTACTTGTCCAGCAGGGTGAATGCCATACACACTTAGGCAGAAATGTATTCTTATCAAGGATAACTAATAATTTATTTCTAAATAATTGAAAATTACTCTGTTGAGTTTCACCGAGAGTTTGCATATCTCTGTTCAGCTTTGTTAAAGCTTTGGGAACTATAAAAAAAAATACAAGTACATAGAATGAAACAGGGAAAAAAACCAGTGGGGAAAAAAAAGGACAGGTTTTTCTTTCTGTAACTCACAAGAGCATGACATTATTTGCAATAGAATGAACAGATCCTATGGCTCAGGAAAGCAGAAACTTTTTGTTACAGCTGACCTAAATTTCACTACAGATAGTCTGATGGAGAGAGAAAGGATATGTTAGAGTCACATTGATATGTCAATTGGACAAAAGACACATAAGGTGTTTCAAGTGCTAAGTTGAATTGTGAATAGCCTAATAATAAAAGTTTCATAAAATATTTATTTTCACAAATTTTCAACAGAAAAAAGATAAGCAAATTATTACTAAATAAATTATTTTGTGTTGATATTCAAAAAGATTGATTACTACAGGAATCCCAAAATATTGCAGATTTATTTGACTTGGAATTGTTGATACTTCTAAGATGATAATATCTGGGGGCAGAGTCCCAAAAATAAAATTGAAACCTGGTATGGTAATACACATGAGTAAATTAATTTGTCTTGATTTCTATTGACTTTAACAGAGATTATTATGAAAGATATACTTCCACTTGTATAGAGTGCTTCAAATGAAAAAAGAGTTTGTCATTTTTATTCAAAGATATGGCAGAATAGTCAACAAATATTTTGGTGTCATACCACTGATTCACCTTCTTTCTTTTTTTATTTTCCTGGTTTTTTGGGGTTTTTTTCCCCTGAGATTTTAATGAATTGTCTTGTGTTCAATTCATGTGTTGTCTTTGACACATTCCAAGACATTTTGCATCTCAGGTCGACAGTATGGATAAGCTAAGAGAGTCTTTTTATTGCTCTTGGTGTGAGGATCTCCGAAGAAAAGATGAGATGAAGGCAGGAATAAGTTGGTAGACAAGTTGTATGTTCCTGTTGTAAACTCAAAACTTAAAGGAGGATTTTTCTTGCCTGAAACAAAACTCTTTCTGAAAGCTGCCACAGGCAGGTTCCGCATCTCCCATAACTAAGGATATACTTAAATAGAAGTATTTACCCTACAGTATTTTCACAGAATTTTTTTGCCCTTCAGGTTTTGTGTCGCTTTCTTAAATTCATGTTGCTGCATATCTTCAAGATTATGCCCATTGTTAAGGTATAACCCTGTGGTTTACTTTTGGTGTGGTTCTGTGTTTTTCTGGGGGGTTGGTTGGTTTTTTTGTAAATTTGTAAGCTTAAACTGCTCTGCCTTTCAGTTTTTACTTAGGAAAAGTAATAGTTTTGTGAAGGAAATAAAAGTAAACTTTTTGTGCTACAGCATTTTATGATTAGCTGACTAAGTATGTATTTTCACTAACAGATTTCAACTAAAGTTATCTGAGTTCCTGAAATATTTGGTAAAGTGTTCTTGCAACTACATAATTAATCTGAAATATAAGATGGCCTAGATTTTTTTGTGGCTAGTTTTATTATGCTGATTTAAACCTATATTATATCAATCAAGTTCAACATTGATACAACAGGTAGAATAATAAAATCCTAAGGATATCTTGCCTTATAATATTTAATTTGTGGCATTTAAGTAATATGCTTCAGAAAATAATACTGTATTACTAATTTGCCTTGCTCTACATACAATAAGTCTTGTAATACTAGATTTAATTCAAATATTATAACTTTTTGGTATTTTCTTTGAATTAAGATTAATCAATGTTGACATATCGCATATAAAGAAGCAATTGAGTCACCAAGCATAATAAAGAGTGAAATATTTTTCATAGAATCATGACCATTAAAAGAACTCTACTGTAATAATCACTACATATCATGCTATTTTTCAAAGCAAGAAAACGCTAACAACTTCAGAAGTAAAAAATGCATCTGAAGAGTTAAAAAAAAATCAAATAACTCAGCATTAGAATTAACACAAAATCTAAATTCCTTGAAGTCAATAAAAACACATAAAAAAAAATATTTCAGATAAAACAGCAAGGCAAAACTAAAATAATTAACTTTTTTTCCAGGAAATCTGAGCTGTGCATTCTGTATATGAATAAAATGCAAATTATTGTGATGACACTGCAGAGATACAGCTAGCCATTATTATTCTTTCACTCTCTCACTTCCTATATTCGGCAACTGTGAGAGCAGCTTCCACTCTGAAGTGGTGCTGAAAAGGAAAGGAGCAGGTGCAGAGTACCCACGTCTGATCACACAGCCTTTTTTTCTCTCTCCAAGGTAGAACTGTGAGCAAGGGCAGTCAGTTTGCCATATGGTCCTTTGTCCCTGGAGAGCAGGAGAGAATTTAGGTCCTAATTCACTGGCCTCTGAAATTACTGGTAGTCATTTCACTGATCTCAATAGGTGCAGGGCTGAATCTTTTAATTATGATCAATCAGTCAGAGAGGAAATTTAAACAGGCAGGATTTTTGTCTTGGCTAATGGCTAAAACATACTGTCTGCTATATAAAAACCTAGGCACCTGCTCTCTGACTATTTCTCAAAGTACTATGCCCTGCCTCAGATTACCTCTACAGACATACAATTAAAAGCCTCAGTAAAAAGGTTAGAGCTCTTATTTTGGGTGGCAGTATAACACTTTGGTCATAAAATTGTGGTGGCATAAACTCCATAGCTGAGGATGCAGGACTGAAATAGGGCGATAGGTAAAAGCATCACAGAGCAGGAATATGCTCACAGTAACATGTAAATCTTTAAAAGTGTAAACAGCTCAGGCTTCATTTTCCTGTGGATATACACATTTGTGTATAATTTACATAATAAACGTTAATAATTTTAGTTAATTTCCATAACGTTATGTTTATACAATAATTATACTATATATTATTATAACAATTATAAATATATAATAATTACTGTAATTAATTTTCTTCATTTTCATCTTGAAATGAAAATCTCCAGTTATGCTTGTACTTAATGTATGGTTAAATTTAAGTTTAGAGAGACTGATCTCACCAAATTTATTGAATTCTTATCCTAGATATGTATCCTAAGAAGATATATGTGCATACCCTGGTGAGCACAAAAGGCAGGCAATCAGAAGTGCTTCAGTAATCTACTTTAAGACCTCTATCTCTTATCCTATTTCATATATTATTTAAATAAATTATTTAGAAATAAACTGTTGTTTATCCTTGATAAAAATACCTTTCTGCCTAAGTGTGTATGACATTCACCTTGCTGGACAAGAAATTTCATGCTGCAATGCCCAATTCAGCCTCACTAGAAAGAAGAGACAAGAGTAACCCAAAGCTGTGTGAAATTCAGCTGCACAGGCTTTGTCCAGATTCATAACCTTCCTTTTGTCTATAACATACCAGTGCTGGTAAGGCTGGGCCGTCATTGCCTCCTGCCAACATGATTCTGCACATAGCAAAAATAGTGCATCTTGCTATACTGTGCGTACCTCCGCTTCTGGCCATCAAATCTTTTATTTTGTCAACTGTTTTAAGAGGTTTTGTCCCTCAGGGAATCTCTATCTCATTGAAATGGTCAGCCCACTTTCTTTCTAAGCAGAAAATGTGTCACATCTGTCTCAAACACTAAGACGGATGGTATTTAATCTCGTTACAGTCTCTTGATAAGGATAACCTTCTCAGAAGGATGAATTGGCAGATGAAGAGGAAATGGCATAACTCTCTTTTATTTGCACTCACTTGTATATTTTAGTGAATTAGTCAGCCTTTTGACAAATCTCTTTGTGTGTAAATGGAATTGTAAAAGGAGTATTTATGTCTGTTTATAAACAATAATAAAGGCACTACCACATTTTTGTCCTGAATTTTTGCCAATGTTTTCCCGTTGAGTTGAATGTATGCTGTACACTTTTGGTATTGACATCTTTTTAACATTGTGTGTATTTCAGTAACTATTGTTTTCATGAAAGCTTAGTTTCATAATGTGTTTTTTCAGTGATCTGATAAACCTCATCACTTGCAGTTATGTCACAGTTATCTGGCATACTTTTACTGCATCTTGTTCTTGTGCAAATATTTAAAACTTTCAAATTACAATAAAATTATTTTCCCAAAGAGTATATATTATGAGATATAGAATAAAACATTTTAATGAACTTGTGTTTAAAAAAAAAAGCCAAAAAACATTGAGGAGGTTTCAAAGTTAACAAAACTCACCTTTAAAGGACTTTTCCCCCCTAAAAATAACTGAAATTTACTCTAGATACTTAAGTGCTTTTAAAATATTATATATTTTTTTCTTTCTATTTAACAGAACTTCTGCAAACTAATCATGAATGTATATTCAATCTTTTCTTAAAACAAATCTGTAATTTAGACATTGGTTAATATTCAGTCATAGGGGGTTGACCCCGCCTGGATGCCAGGCACCCATCAAAGCCTCTCTATCACTCCCCTCTATAAGTGGACAGGAAAAAGAAAATATAGTGAAGGATTCATAGGTTGATATAAGGACAAGGAGAGATCATCCACTGATGACTGTCATGGGCAAAACAGATTCAGCTTTGGGAAATTAATTGAATTTATTACTAACAAAATCAGAGCAGGATAATGAGAAGTAAAATAAGGCTTAAAAAACACCTTCCTCTCACCCCTCCCTCTTTTTCCCAAGCTCTAGCCTCCTCCCCACCAGCGACACAGGGACATGGGGAGTGGGAATTGCAGTCAGCTCATCACAGATTGTTGTTGTTCACAGGGAGGAGTCCCTTCCCTGCTCCAGCGTGGGATCCCTCCCATGGGAGACAGTCCTCCATGACCTTCTACAACATGCGTCCATCCCACGGACAACAGTTCTCCACAAACTGCTGCAATGTGGGTCACTCTTCCATGGGGTACATTCCTTCAGACACAGTCTGCTCCAGTGTGGGTCCTACCAGGAAACCTGCTCCAGTTCCTTGCCAAGAGCCTCTCCAGCACAGGTTTTCCTCCTCTCAGGCACCCACCTGCTCTGTAAGTGTCTTCCACGGGCTGCAGGTGGCTCTCTGCACCCCCGTGGCCTCCATGGGCTGCAGGGGCACAGCTGCCTCACCACGGCCTTCACCACGGGCCGCAGAGGAATCTCGGCTCTGGTGCCTGGAGCACCTCCTGCCCCTCCTTCTGCACTGACCTTGGTGTCTGCAGAGTTCTTCCTCTCACACAGTCTCACGCTGCTCTTCTCTGGCCGCAATTTCATCTGCCCAATAACTGGGGTTTTTTTCTTTCTTAAATATATTATACAGAGGTGTTACTGTAATTCCTGATTGGCTTGGCCTTGGCCAGAGGTGGGCCCATCCTGGAGCTGTCTGGCATTTGTTCTCCCAGACATGGAGGAAGCTTCTGGCAGCTTCTCATAGAAGCCACTTTGTAGCCCCCCCACTACCAGACCTGGCCACACAAACCAAATACATCTAAACAGTCTGAATATTAATAGTATAATTGATTTTCAAATTTCAAATTTGTACGGTTTGAATAAGAGTTGCTTAGGGTGCCATAATGCATAATCTGAAATATCCTTATGCAAATGATGCAAAGCTTTGCAAGTCACAGATAAAATGTTAAGAAAAAAAAAAGGATATGGTGAATATCACACTTAATTTTAATATTTTTCTTTATTTTCTCATAAATATATTTTGATCACTCGAAAGATCTCCCTATTTTGAAAATAAGAAGATGGAACACAATTCATGAGATAGTTCTTAAAATTTTAGAAATAATTCTGTGGAAGTGTCTGTTTCTCCATTACCAAAGGGAGGCCAGAGAACAACATTTCCTAGACTTTTATCAGAAACAATCCTGGCTGAAAAGGTAAGATTACACTAGATTATGTATTCTAATTGACTATCAGTAAATGCAAACCCCAAACCTGGTAGGTAGAATATACTGTATGTCACAAGGAGGGGTAAAAATAAATATATACAGTTTTTGTTATTGATTGCATAGGAAGGTTTCTGATTTTATTTGATGGATCTCAGTGCACAGAATCAACAAATATATTGACATGTTCTGCTTTGCAATAGAAGTGAATCTGTAGAGAGAAGTAGTTATTGCCTAGCATCAACACTGTACAGGTTTAGAGGGCTCACTTACAACGAGGTCTAATCTTGTCACATGGACTGGACCGTATTTAAACTGAACTAAAACTCTAAGGCAGACACTTGGAGTGGACACCAGATGACAGCTTCATGTCTACTACTGACTTCCTGAGTGACCTTATCTTGTTGCCTTTTCCTGCCCCTGCCTTGTGAGTAACAAAACAGAAGCTGGAGGCAGATTTTATAAAGGTAGGGAAAAACACAAAAACTTTATTTTGGAAGCCTCTCCAAAATACAAATGGGGGAGGGGCAGTCCCTCCCCCAGCCTGGAACAAAGGCCCAGTATACAAAAGGTTTGGGTAAGGGTAGGGTTTGGGTATGCAAAAGGAAAAGATGGCAAAAGATGGCTTCTCTCTATCCCATAGCTCTATATATATGCTGTTCTAACAAAAAGCATAGTTTACAAAGATTCTCCAATTAAGACACAATATTAAATGTTCATCTCTCAGTCATCTCACTCTGTGATAGCACGTTCTCACCCCTGGAAAGCTGTAGAGTTAGGTGGNTTAGGTGGCTTTTTCTAGGATATAGGGTATTATTAATCTAAAACAGCTCAGGAATTCTAGCTTGGGCTAGGCAAAAAGGCAAAAGCAAAAAGCCTCTCAGCATCAATCTGAATCATTTTATGTCCTCATACTTTGTTTTTTTCTCTCTAAAAGAGGGTGAAGAATACAAGTAAGTAGTATTAGCAACATTGCAAGATCTTTGGTAGTAATCAATGCTGACGAGTGGAATGGTAGTATTATCCAATGTAGCAGAACTACAACAAGTTTTCAACTAGGCTTTTCCTCATCTCTAGTTTACTTTTTCAGTGGTCATACAGGTGGAAATATATTAGCAATAAATCCAGCAAACCTATCTGTTGTGGAAAACTGTTCCTTGTGGGAGAAGATTGCCTTAATGATTATCTCTCTCCTTATTATTCATCCTTATGAGAACAAGGCAAAATTTTTACTAATGAAAAGTTAATATGAAAATTGAATAAATTGATGGATGAAGAGCAGGACTACAGACCTTATCAGGGGAGGATTCTGCTGAGATCTCTTGACCAGACAACTGATTCTTCCCTCCTCTGCTTCAGAGAGAAGAATCTTATTATCTATATAGCCTTATTCAAAATAGTGGGGAAGCTCATAGTTCTGCTCTGTGGTAATAAGGGTTACAGATTCATGGGCTTTGTAAAATCACTCTTTTTTTCTCAGATATGTTGATTCCTATGCAGTGCTGCCATAGAGCTCATGAATCATAACAGAAGGAACAAGGTGCACTACGATGCCAATGAGTAGCTCTTCCTGCTGATACCTCTTTTTGGTGTCATACAGCCAGTCAGGAGTTATCCCACTGCAACAGCAAGAAACATGTAAAGGCCAGGTACCTTCTATGACTCACAGTTTAAATTAGGTAATAGTCAGGTTAACCACAGCAGCCTCCTGTTTAGAAAACACGTCAGCTCTGATACAGTTTTTGCCTTTTTTTGTGCTGTGCTTGTGCATTCATATGTGATACTTGTTGCTTTGTTTTTTTCTGAAACTTTCTGCAGAGCAGTATGGACAATCTGCTCTCAGTTGTTCTGTTTAACTTCAAAATCATGGTAACAGTCATGTTTCTCTATCACAGAGTCAAACTCACTGATTTTCAGTTTTTTGGCATTCTGTATGTTTATGGGAAATATATAAACCTGGCAATTTCTTTTTCCTTAAGTTTGCAAATGCAAACCAGACAAAATAATTACTTGAGATAAGCTTCAGAAAAAATTTTTACTGAGGAAATGGGCTGAATTTTTTTGAAACATAAACTTTCACCAGAAGCACCTCATGGATCTGCAAACTTTTCTTTTTTTTTCTAGATTTCATATGCATCTAGAGAAACTGAAAAAATTGTATTGAATTGATAACTTTTTTATGTTGAGTGGCATGAGAATCCTTGCAAAATAATTTGCTGTACATTCAAAGAATGTCAAGTGGTTGACCTTTTTTGAGTCTACACCAGTTTACAAAATATACACAAAAAACCCAAGAGTTTTTGCCAGGGTTAGCAGAGGATTTGCCTGGTAAGCCTGCTTTGCACAACATTAATTTTGAATATTTTGGAAATCCTATTAAAAACCTTAAAAACACTGAGTTCAAAGCTTTTTAACTGTTCACTTGCCTCCAGGGGAAAGTATCTACACCAATTCACAGAAAAAAAAAAAAAGACACTATAATTAAAGAAAAAGAACACAGAATCATTTCATATTTTTTGCATAGGGCAATTAACTATGTTTCTAGATCTGAAGCTTATCAGTGTATGTTTCTGACAATGTAAACATTCTGCAAGATGTATCATGATTAACTTGAAATATTGGTTAATTATAGTTGAAAAGAAAATTATTCTGTAATTATCTTCGTAATCTCATTACAAAATGCCTGCATATAGCCTAATTAACCAAATAATAACAGACATTTTTAAATGTTGTGTCTGAACATCCGTGTCTATATTTGTATGCAGGTAATGCAGCATATACATATATATATATATATACACACATATATATGTGTTTGCTAAGAGATACAGAAAGAGTGTAGAATTAAACAGGGTAGAAAGAAAACATGAATTGAAACTCTTTCAGCTGCTTATGTAGTAACATTGTTAGGTGTTTTCCAGTTAGGAAAGCAAAAGCCTTAAATAAAAAGGAAATTCAGATCACTGTGTCCTCTCTCTATATCTAGTAGATGATTACATATCATTTAGTGAAATTATCCTCTGTACATAATTCAACAAAACAAATGCAAATTTTTGTTTCAACTGCATCAGAAATCCCTACATGATAGGTTTAATTTCTTTTATCGTTCAATTTCAAATGGGAGAGGGAAAAATTTAGTTCTGCATTTAGTCTTATGTCCAAGGTGCAGGATACCAAAGTGTGTAATTAAAAATGAATATTTTAAAAGAAATTATTAATGTATAATTCAGTGCTCATGGGTAAGCCCAAGAGGTAGTATTATAACTAATTTCTTTATTTATTTGCAAAAACAGAGAAATTAAGGTTAATAACATCAAACAGTTTAGGGCAGCCAACATGAAACTATTTTAATGTGCTAATAGAACTGTATATCGTTATTTGCAAACATTTCAATTTTCCAGCATTTTCCAGTCCCAGCCTCCAGGCTGACCATGCAGCACATGATAAGGTCTGGATATCCATTTGAGCATTTGAATTCTGTTAAGCCACTGAAGCAAATCTTCTACTTTGCTGTCCTTTCTGTTCATTCAGCCATTTTGCTGCAGTGTCAGGAAACACCAATAGGATCCCCCTCAGTTACCCTGACTTAGGAGATGTGCTGCAAGAGGGACACTGCTGTTCTTCAGCTGCAGAAGTTTTCAGCCCCTGGAATAAGATCACACCAGCTGTGGAGTAATACACCTGAACCACACAAAGAATACATGTCGTGTCAAAAGCACCAAATATCTGCCAAGCCCAATTATGTTTCTCATATTATGCAGTGCCTGTACTGGCAGCAGCAATGAGCCCTCCAGTAACACAAGCAGTGAAATCTAGAGAGATGATCAAACAGCAGTGTTTATATCAAGGTGGGAGGAACAGGTTTCTGTGTTGTACACATTTTGGTTCTTGGAATTTGCTTAATTCCAAGCAAGACTGCTAGTTTACTTGTCAAAACTGAAATTGTAAGCACTTTTTATTTTCTGCTTGTAGTCCCTTACTGTATTTGCAATTGAAAGTCCAACTTCTTTAGTAAGTGACAGAAACCATATTGAAAAATAAGTCCTTCCCTATGCAATTGTGATTTCTATTTAGAACACTATCTTGCTGTGTGAAGAAATCAAGATTGGAGGTGGCAGAGGAGTGGGCAGCAGAAATAATTATAATTTTTTAAAAATGAGTACACTTTTATCTTACGTAGATTTAATTACGTGAAAATTGGTCATCTACTCCAGTCTGCCTAAAGATGTACACATCTTATAAAGGCAAATGATTCCATCTGTACATCTTTTTAAAATGACTGTAGAGACAACCTTGTCTAGAAGGCATTATACGGATTGACTTATGAACAGCTTCCAGTCCGTGTAATCTTATTAGCTATTGAAAAATGGTTAGAAATGCACAACATAAAGAATTAATTATTCATCATAAACCCTGATTTAAGTGTTTTCAATTACGGAACATTTGATTTTGTTACACTCATATATTCTTAATTATGAAAAAACAATACTGCAAAAGGTTACTACAAAGTATAGTAATGTGAACATTTAGATGCTCAAATATATATGTCAGCTCTTTTTTAACTCTGAGTTTTAAAAAATGTTCCAAAGATATTTGCTTGCTTTGAGAAGGATCTTACTTTTTCCCCCTCTAATAAATTAATGTGAAATTTTTAATTCAGCAAACAGTTAACATTCATCAAAGATGACAGGCTTTTTACGTCCTCACAAACAACTGTCAGACTTAAAAAACTGTTAAATAATTTTGATTTGTAGATCTGAAAATGCTATTGTAGATACATAATAGCTCCTTTATAAGAAATGACAAAAAATAAGCAACAAGCTTAACCAAACTATTTTTCACCTCCACAGTCTTCTTCCCAGTTCTTGAATCATGCTTTAAAAATAACGAAAAAAAAAAAAGTTGAAGTGTTCTGATCTATTTTGTCAGATAGGTTGTCCCACATTTCAAAAAACAGAGAAATCCTGTTAACCTGGACTACATCTCCGGCTGTGCTAAAAGACACTTTGAAGACACATTACTAAGTGGACAAGCCAATATGAAAGAGGCACCCCGCCAAAAGTGTTTTAGCTTCTTTCAGTTACTTAAAAAAAAAAAGAAGGTGATTCATCTTCAGAAGGAAGTATTCTAACATAGTAGGCAAGACTGATGCTCGATAAGAATTGCCATCAGCATGCACAAGGTCAACAGATGAAATAAATGTATATGTTACCAAATTAATCATAGATCAGAGTAGTTAAAATGAAATGTGGTTCTGCAGGTCTTTTCCTTTAGACTTTAAATATAGACTACATTTTATTATATACATAAAAATATGAATTTACATACACTGAAATAATCATATAAAATGTCCAAACCGTTATCTTAGATTGAATACATACATAGGAACTGACTGTTGGGAATGTCTCATGGAAAAGTACACATTAAATATATAAACTAAAGACTAACACAGTCAGATATACGTTTCTTCTAAACACCTTCATATGGGATGCCCAAGATTGTTCCTGTGGAAAGCATTTTCTGTAAATCTCAGCAGCTCTTTTACATCATGTATAAATATTGCATGGTTTTGGCTGGAGATTTATTTTGTATTTTCAAAAGGAGAAACAATAGTACAGTAAACAGCCATGCTGAATTTGCAATGGAATAGTTGCCAAGTAATTCATCCACACCAATCCATAGGGAACTAAAGTTAAAAATAAAAGAGAAAAGTTATTCATTGCTTTTTTATGTGGAAATAAAAAGAAAAAAAAAGCAATTCTATAAGAAATAAATCACTGCAAATCTAGGAAGAAATTAGTATGCTCAGTCAGGAATTCCCTTCTGGCATTTAGCTAACATGGTTAACTATACACAAACTCAAGTTTTTCCAGAATACCAGTACCTTCAGTCAAAGTCAATGTATTAATTTGTTATCTGAAAATGTTTATTATCTTTGGTTCTTAGATATTCTGTCTACTCACACACTCCATAGAGGAATGTTTCTTAAAATTCATTGTAAATTTTTTCCATTTAAAGTAATGTGCTTTACCTAAAAACAATGTCTTTTATTTGGTACTGTAGGATACAACAGATGACCTAATTCAATATAATACTAATCTTATCTAAAATAAATATCTCTTCCTTTCTAATCAGAAACGCCTCTTGGAATCTAGAATAAATTGTGTCCATCTTTCTAGAAAAATCAATTTCTATTGACTAAACCTTAAAAGTTATGCTAGGACCTGTTCACTCTTTGAAGAAAGATGCAATTATGTTGGAGACAGTAAGGATAAAATGAGTTTAATACTCACTTGAATTTTATTTCTATAGCCACATCAGTACGAGTACACTAAATGCCTAGCACTGAAACCAGCTGACATGGTGCAGCTTGTGCCTAGGCTAGCAATTTACTCTGCCTTGAAATGCCATGCTTGCATCCCCTCTGCACGCTATGTGGCACAGGCCCCAACATGGTACGGAGGATCTTACCGGCGTTTCTGCTCACGCAGATGAATGACTCGGCACTCTGTTATGCAATACAGCCCTCCTTTCTGCCTCACATGGCACTTAGGGCACACCTAGGGGATTTAAAAGGGCCCTATACCCACATTCTCAGGTAAGGAGTTTCTGTTGAATGATCTCTCCACCCTGCTTCTCTCATGCAGGGACACCAGACCACAGACTATGGGTGTTATCTTCCTTCTTCATCTCCCTCCCCTGGTACCACAGTCTGTATTTCTTGACACCAAAGACTGAAACCAAGATTAATGTTCACCAGAGTTCTCCCAGGGACTGATTTCTTTATCCAATCTGATTGCAGTACAATCATGGAGAAATGTTCTTGTGGCAAAGAGCATTAGGAAAAGCATTTTCAGGTGGTTGAGGTGTTGATTCTTTGCATCGTGTGAGGGAGGACGTAATCCTTAGCCCTGTTGAGGTCACATTTAATGTGCTGAGTCCGGGTCCAGGCTCTCCAACACAAGAGAGACATGGACGTCCTCGAGCTGTTTGATCAAGGGCTTGGTGCACTAGTCAAGTGAAGAGAGACTGAGAGAGATTCAAGTGTTCAGCCTGGAGAGGCGGAGACTCAGGGGCATCCTATCAGTTTTCATACACACTTGATGAGGGGCAGTAAAGAAGCTAAAGCCAGATTCTTCTGACAGGTGGCAGGTCAAGAAGCAACAGAGACAAACTGAAATACGTGAAATTCCATTTAAACCTAATATTTTTACCATGAGTACCCAAAGACTGAATGAGTTGCCTCGAGATGTTGTGGAGTCTCTGTCCTTTGAAACCAACAGGACAGGGACTTGAGCAATCTGGAGTATCTTACTCTGCTCTGAGCAGAGGTGATTGAACTACATGATTTGTAGAAGTCCTTTCCCACCTACAGTGATTTTATGATTCTGCGATTCTGCGATTTCAAGCACTCTGTAAGGCACTCCCTGGTGTCTCTCTCTGCAGCCAGATCTACAAAAAGATTTTCCTGAGGCTTGGCAAGTCTGTAGTGGCCACAAAGTGGAGATCTGAAATCCCCAAATCCAAATATTAAGCAATGAAGGGCTAGATAGCACAGCTAGACATAAAAACAAATATGCTGATCTGTGCCAGCATGTTGACAGTGAAATCTAACACATCATGTCTACCTAAAAATAAAAAGAAAAAAATCTTTCTCTGCAGTAATTTTTGAATTTTTTTTTCTCTGCCTATCATTTCACTGTTGGTAAACTGATAAGCCTAGCCAAAGCAAAACCTGCACCCCCAGCACACTCAGCCAAGACCCCCGCAGGCTAAAGTGAGGGTGACCAGCAAACATGAGCACAGCAAATGCACAAATGCAGTAGTTTGCACAGCTGTTTGTGCAGAGGGACATGAGGAAGGGAGCCAGCAGGGAATGGGGACAGCACAGGACTGCTCAACATGTAATGATGTGCCACAGGGCACAAAACACAAGCCTGAACAACAGCAACCATCCCAGCACATTGGAGACCTCCTCTTAGACAAAACCTGAGCTGCAGGGAGTCCAGAGGTCTCCCACTGAAACAAGTGAAGATAGTGCCCATGCCTGATCTGTGCTCTGGCTGAGAAGTTGGGCTAGCAGAAAAAGCTTCTGGAGGAGATAGACTGTGCAACTTCAAAAGAAATGAAAATGAGATTAACAAGATTCTTACAGAGACCCTGCAGATACACAAGCCCAAGTTCCTGGCTGCACAGAAGCAGGAACAGCCAGAGACTGTGCTCATTCAGGTGGCAAAATGAGACTCCTGGGGTAGTGAAAGCTGGGAGCATGTGAATTCTGGTGCGAGGTGAACAGCTCCTTCTCCACCCAAACTGCAGACCTGGTTTGGTGTCTCTGTATCACACATGGAGGATAAACCTCTTCCTGGGTGTTTACCATGGTGGGCTAAGTCTCAGTTACACACCTGCATAGGAGAGAGCAATGGGTGGTAGTTGTGGGAGCTTCCTGACTGCGGGAAATGGGAGCCCCCATCCTCAACCTGACTTGCTGCCTGGGGATGCATTGCTGCTCGACAGGGCCTTGGATCAGGAATGCTGTGAGAGACCACTGATACTGGTCCAATTCCTCAACTGAGCCTTTTTGCTGCTCGTCTGTGTGGGCACCAATGACATCTCTGCAGTGACCTCAAGTGATTATTTGTCTCAGGATGCAAGGGTCAAGGGCACTACAGTCCAGTTAGAGCTCCCTGAGGACTGGTGAATGCTAGGAAGAGACAAACTGTGCCTGACTAAGTACAGCAAAAGCATCTCTAAAAACAGGTTTGTGAAGTGGTGAGAAGAACTTTCGCAGGGAATGAGACAGGGAGATAAAAACACACAGTTAAGTGAGGAAATGGTTGATGAGGTTGAAAAACAAAGGGTATGCAAAGACAGTTACATGAGACCTCAGGAATAGCAAACTGGGGCAAAAGGACACCAGTCTCAAATGTACATGCCCAAGAACACACTGCCTGAGAAACAAACAGGAGTAACTAGAGCAACTCATAAGGTCACACACTATAATGCTGTTGCAATAGCTGAGACATGGTGGAACTGCTCACGTGATTGGGGTGCTACAATGGACGGATATTGACTTTCAAAAAAGACAGGCAGGGAAGGTGAGGGTCAGGGAGTTGCCCTCTCTCTGAAGAAACAAATCAAATATACAGAGTTGTTGTACTGGATGAATGACAGGTAGGTTGGAAGCTTTTTGGTCAGGATCAGAAAGGAAGCCAACAGGGGTGATAACGGGGTGGGAGTTTGTTAAAGATCACCTGGTTAAGGGGAGGAGTTGTTTTCTAAGCTACCAAAAGCAATTAGAATTCCTTTCACTCAGACTAATTTTTTTTGTAACCTTTCACATCTTTCAGCTATGAGGTGAAAGAAACATAGCAATAGCAGTTGCTTCCAATTCTAGATACCTCAGCTGACTCAAAACTGAAATAAATGTAGTCTCCTTTTTGCCTTCCAGACCTCACTTCCAGTTTTTTCAGAAAGGTGAGCGTTCAAATTCCCAGCCTTCTGGAAAATCTGGTTGATTTTTTTCTGGTAGAAATCAGAGATTATTCAACTGATGTGTATCTTGAGCTGTGAAGTGTCTTAGGTCCCATTCAACTTTGGTGAAACAACATTTCCCTTATCACTTAATTTTAAATGTTGTAAAGATCAAGACATTTTTATTTAGGGATCTACCTACAGCTGCTGTCATGTAAGGCAGGAATCAGACCTCCCGTTACTCCCCACTTTCCCACTGTCCTTGCTCATTGCAGGGCGAGTGTATTGGATAACCTTTCAAAGGTACCCTCCAACTCAAACTATTCTATGATTCCATGATTATCATGGACAATGATGTAGTTAGAGTGAGTGTAACCTAGAGAGGTTTAGTACCTCATCATCCACTGATGAGGCACTCTCATTCAGAGGAGTGAAACACAGTTAGTTATCCCAGAACACAAAAGGTTTCCACATCATGGATATGCTGTCAGTTACTGCTTGAGAAGAGCATGCATCTTCAAGATCTCTGGCATATGTGCCAGCTTTGTGTGGGTTTCTCAGGTACTTTAGAATAGGACAATTGGGACTAGAAGCATACAGTGGGTAACTGAATTGAGGCTTAGATTTCTGATTATTATAATGAGAGATATAATACCCAAGTGTAGACACACAGACTTAGGGATCTTAATTTTGAGTTGATTTTTTTCCCTACCAGGTTTCAATACAGTTTCCCACTCATAAACTCCCTTTATTTGAGTTGTCCCACAGTATTCAGACAGATCTCTAGAAACAGACAGGTTTCACTAACTTCTCATTCATATCTATATACATATATATATATACAAAATATCCCAAGGGAATCTGCTAGCTCCACAGCTCTGATATTTCTCAGGTATGCTAGACACCTCTAACAGCATTGAGCACCTGTGCATTGATAATTGAGTAGAGCCCTTATAACGTAGATATCTAAACCTTAAAGAATTAGCTCCCGTGGATTCATTTTGCTAACAATGTATATATATATATAATGTTTAGACAATTGAAGCCTACCTCCATGTTTACTGTGAGTGTATTTGTTTAGGAACCCTAGACAGACTGGTTTGTTGTCTGCCAGACACAAACAGTGTTTAACTTATTCAGCTTTATCATACTTTATACTAGATACTAATAATATAAGTACAAAACAGGTTTAGAAAAGAGACAGAGTGCAGACTACAATGGTTCCTAAACTGAATCACATAATCTGTAGATTACAAATGTGTTTTGTCAAAGATAAAAATTAATCTGATTCCATGTTCATGGGTGGAAGCAGGTCTTAGTCAAACAAGAAAGGTGAAAAGGGATGAAAACTAATGCTTTGGACTATGAAGTATCTCTTACTCTTTGTTACAAAGCATATAATATTTATTTTTCTACTTCTACATTTAAGCACTCCTATCCTAATATTTCACCTGTTCATTTTAATAAAGTTATTGCATCACTGTTTTCGGATCCCTTAGGAATAGTCAGAATTTGGTAAGATATTTTTTACTCTGCTTCTGGTTGAGATATTTAAAATATTAAGATATAGAACATTATCTGGATTTGTTAGCAAAGATTATGGCTGCTGTCTTAATTAGGAATTCTCAATAAACAACTCAAAGTATCCTAAATCCAAGTGTAGATGTGGTTAGTGACCGATTTTTACTGCATGCTGCTGAACACTTACACAAGATTGCTATAGGAATGGGATCAATATCTAAATTCTTCAGACTACTACTGTTGAAGTTCTTAAATGTTTAAAAGGTACCATTTTATCTTGCAGACAATTCACTATAAGGTTTTTTTATGAAGTACATAGTCATTTTATGAACATTACACACTATGGAACAGTTTTTTAGGTATGAAAACCATGAATCCCTCCAGAAAAGGAACTAAATTTATAATTTTGCAACAGTTTATGACAAATGTGAATATGGCTTTGGAATTGTTATGCAAGAAGAAGAAATAAAAGCACAGATTAATTACAACAGAACTGTTTTCCGATGAACAGAAATACAGATTCGCAATGAGAATGTTAGCATAATTAAAAGCCTCAAGTTCATACGACTGAAAGGAAATCTAGTTCTCCAGGTGTCAGAGACTGAAATAGTTAA